>JAAXYX010000425.1:0-39858 GCA_036851915.1 Ptenothrix huangshanensis
CTTACAGTACATTGTTCCACCAGCGCAAGTGTGCAAACATATGTAGGTACCTACATTCCAAATGCAATGTGCACCCGGTCAGCCTAAACTCATCATTGCATTTCATTGCATCCAACACTTCAGCTCGTAAAGCTAATCCAATCAGCTTGAACTCCTGTGGATTTCGTCGTCTCTGAACGGAAGCATATTTCATACCTTGCCATAAAAGTGTTGGGTATGCAACGGCTCCGCACATCATTGTTACTATTAAAGGAAGGTCTCTGACTTGGACTTTAGTTTTAGGAAGTTGAAAGTTGGCCTAAGCAAAAAAAAATTATTGCACCTTTTCTGACATACGATTTGACTTTACACTTAGGACGTGCAAGGGCGGGAATTGCAGCACAATTTCCTAAATGCTTCTTTACTCTCCTGAGCGAAATGGTTAACATGAAAAACGCTTTCTTAGCCTCGGCAGTGATTGAACGAGAGGAATATGCAAACATAATGGCGTCCCAGGGAGTAGGTTCCTTATAAGTATGCTTTACTATCTCCCAAAATTATAATTTTATTTGAAACGATAATCCAATGGGAGAGCTGCGCTGCCGAAGCTGCATGGACTTGGAAAGATGAGTTCAGCTCCTAATTCAAGTTTATCTTTAGTTTCGTATCGCTCGTTCGTTTCGTGATTGCGCCTGAAATTTGCAATATGATTTTAGTTTTTTCCCTTTCTTTCTCTCCTCGTTGATTCGCCATGATTAATACCAAAGAGAGCCAAAGATGAAAGGCTACAATTTCTTTCAAAAGTCATAAGCAACGCAAACTACGTAAACTACCTATTGCGGCTATTATAATTTACAGTTGCTCTTTGGATCGAATTGGACTGGATTGGTTGGAAAATGGGAAATTGCAAATGGTAAATAGGAGAATAAATGCAAAATACAAAATAGAGAAGGCTTAAGCGTGTTCACAGGAGTCTGGCTACTTGAGCGGTTGAAAGGTAAGAGTACATACATCAAATGAATTGGATAAGCGGGTCACGCCGTAGGGATGCTCCAATTCACTCATTTACTACCATTCATTACAGTTCAAGTGCCTTATATAGTTAGTACCTGTCCCAAGAGATTTCCTTGAAAATTGGCCATGCATTATTAGGATGACTTTTCTGGTCTTGGTGCACAAGACTTGAAATCAATGTCACAGGATGGATTGTCTACTACTGTACTGCACAATGCCTGAAATCATCTTCCTCATTTTCTGACACTTCTCACAACATATCTGAATGCATTTGGAATATTAAGTGCTTCCTAACTGTTGTTGATATAATTACATCCATTTTAGTGTGAATACTGTATTACTTACTGTACAACATTAAATTATATTTTATTACGCGACTTTGTATGATGTACAGATACACAAGGAATAAAACGTCTATTAGGCTTTTATATCACGAACTTCTACTCCAATTATTCTCTGACATGTTGACGGCTAGTGGGATTTCCCCCTATTATTACTCCTTTTTCAATCAATTACCTGCACCATAGCATTTAGAGGACATGTTGGCTACATACTACACACTATTTGTCATCAAGTAATTTATTGGTCACGTAAAAAATACCTTACAGTCGAACTACATGTAACCACGAATTATACTGTCATTTTTTCTTCAAATTAAAAAAATACAGGGCACATATCACAACTCAACAGAGAAATGTAAGCTGGTGAGCTGGTTAGGTTCTTAATATTAATTTTATTGTGCGATTGTGCTGCATTTGCATTAAACTTATCTTATCTTAAGGATAAGGTATCGTAAGGGAAGTCGGAATTTAAAACTTCGATTTGCACTAGCTTTTATGTCTAGACTCTATGAGCACAAATGAGAACCCCATACACACCACCAATTGCACGTACATGCAACCAACGCTCACTTCTTCCATCTTGTTACAATCCAAGTGTTTCAATTAGATGCGCTGAAATCATAAATGGGGAAAAAATGAAAGCAAATCCCAATTCCCTACTCCAATGAATTAAATTACACGATTATTAACGAAACGCTAGCAAAACTAATTCCTTAATTGCCACCGTATTGACTTCGTTTTACAACACGTGGGACTAGATTGAAGGATAAATTATTTCAGTAATTATGATGGCGTTCCTGTGGTAGGTAATTAGTAATTATTAACGTCATCAATTTACAATATCTTCGATCACATTCGTTAATTACCACCAACACTTGCACCAGTAGTAAGTAGTAAAGTGCTTTGGATTTCTTCAAATTAAATCTGCAGAAAGTTACACGGATTTATATAAGAGGTATAATTATAGGAGTTTTTATAAACTAATCAGAGATTTGTTAATGCTGCATGGGGTCATACAACATGTAATTAACGATTTAAATTAAGGTAAACCAGCCGTAATAAAAAATAAGTGAGAATTGTATTATGTACACATGCAGTCTGCTTTTAGAAATGCGGATTTGTGCAAGAATAATAGCATTCATTAAAATAATATATCTGTCATGGACAAACATAATTACAACTACATATTACCTACCTAAATGGTTCAATGAGTCAAAAGGTATCCTATCAATACATACGATTATTACGATACGATAAACACTCTTAAAGAAACGCCGTAGAATGTGTGTGTATTGTAGGCTTGTAGGTGTAAAGGCACGCAGTACATTTGTCCCCACATGTAAGGAATGAAAGCAATTTAAGATCAAAGCAGGTGACCTATATCATTTCATTGAAACACACTGACTACAGTAGTGCAGATACGTAGAGTGACTGTGACTACAGCACATGGTGGATATGCTTGATAGACAGGACAGCCCTACCACTACACTATCACATCCACTTTTCCCCTCCCACTTGAGTTGTTTCTTTTGACTAAACGGATGTAATTATCATCAGTCAAATATATTATATCGAATGTAATGTATTCGGCATATTCTTTAATAAACAATGCGGCTGCATCCCATTGCGTATGTACATCTCTAATCCTGATTTTTATTTTAATGATAGGGCGGTTTGTACATAAAATGGGAGTTCGAGATCTGTATTGTTCTAAATGTGTATGACATGACTGAACAAGAGAACTGACTGGGCTATCTAATAATGTGCATACGATAATGCAATTAAAACATGCAAAATTTGCCCACCATTAGAATGTGAAAACTTAATTTATCATACTTATCTACTCCGCAGTGCGCACAGACACAGACGCACCAAGGGAAGGAGACGGTATGCTCTCCACCACCTGATAATGCAATGAGAGTTTGATTGTACTTACTTACGAGAATACATAAAGGTATGTGCACAGGCATAGGGCGAACCCATTGCAGAAGGATACATAGAGAGGCGTTCGTAAACTTTGTTTACAGCACAAATTGATTTGCAATGGCACGATAAATTCGTTGTGGTTTTCACTTGTTTAACTAACCCGTTTGAGAAAATTTCCTGTACCTACTTTTTGGGCTAAAGTATAGGTTTCCAAAATACTCCCAAGCTATTATTACACATAAACCGCAGAATTGCTGTTCGCTGGTAAACATAGTGGAGTCTGATAGTCTAAGTACACGGAAAGGACGGTATGGAGTTCCACATCTGAAAATTCTGGCAGTTTACATATAAGCCATAAACAGAGGGAAAAAGGACAGCAACAGTGATGATTTATTATGTATTATTATTACTTGTGTATAAGGAAACGGAGAGCAAAAATATATGACACGGTGACAGAGAGTATTTTAAAGCCTATACTTACGTTTGAGATGTCGCTTTTTCTGCAAGACATGTTCGAAGACAAAGCAGTGCCCACCTAAATAATATTATGCAAAGAAGAGCACTTATTGTCTGGAAATTTTTTGATGCATAAGAGTGATTTAGTGGTTGTGATCCCTTTGTTGTGATGAATCTCTGAGTCATTGTCAATTAGATTATTGAGAAAGGTAAACCAAGCAGTCATAAATTATCTATGGGAAATCAACAGCTTACTTGGAATATATATCAAATGGAATGATGGTGGGATGGTCATGAAATGCCTAATTCTGACTTTGTACTCACTGCCACTATCAACTTATACAGATCGGATTGACAGATGGTCAATTACGCCATATAATCTTACACCTCAACTTCATTTCAAAAATATATCCTAGTTCCTGACTGAAGATCAAACTTACATCGTATGTATGAACTAATAATGATTATACGTAGGCAATATTTATGCATTCATTATTTATTCGCTGTAAAAATATTATATGAATTTTGGGGGATTTTCTCTAGTCTCCATCGCATCTCCATGAAATATCTGCGCTGAAATATGCAGAATCATCTTTAACAACTGACGATCTATCCAACTTCCAACGCAGTATCATTAATCATCTTCATGTCTTGTGCAAGCAAAATATACTGGGTACGGCACAACAATTTTCCAAATTTAGTTACTAGCTAAACGATTAATACCAAGTAGGGCTATAAGGGGGCTTCCTGATCAATTTCTGATTATGAAATCATACCAATTAAATCTTGTGGTACAGGCACCCTTATCAAACCATAATCTTGAGTAAAAATATAGTTATGTTGCGCTATTAGAATACGTTACGTGGCATTATTGTCCAAAATAGCAGTAAAGGGAAAGAGTTCAATACAACCCTACTTGTACACATTATTATTTCATGTTATTATACGCTACGCTACGAGGATAATATACGCCCCCATTCAAATTCAAATTTCTCAATCTCAGTACACCACACCGAGAAAAAAAAGTTTTTGTATCCCTTGCTCATCGTCATTATTCCTTTAATCGATTTTTTGTGCCCCCTCACACATGTTTGTAAATGTATGTACCCTCGACTTGATTGTGAGTACGCGTACATATGTGTATACGTGCAAAGTTGGTTTGTACAAGTATTTTACTTATAATCTCATTCAATCTTTCGATTGTTATTGTTACTGTTTATTGCATATCCATAAATTAAAAAGAATGTGCGTAGCCTATAATTATTCCAATCCAAGGTGCACTTTGCAACGTACCAATCATTCGAGTAAATAAACTAATAATCCATTACAGGCTGCAAAAAGTATAATCCGTCCATGATCTATAACTTAATTCAGAGATAGTTGGCCACATGTAGAAGAGGTATAGACTTCCTCTGTGGACTAATAGTAAGAATAGGTAATATTATGCTGGTTGTGGTTTGTCTTACCGTCCTCTTGTTGCTGTTCATCAATCCATAAGGTAACCTCTATGCTTACAATGTGTTTCAACTTTGTTTGCTGTTTTACTCATTCAATGCAGGTGGATTATGCTCCTATACCCTTGGTACAAGTGCATATCATCTTTCTATCTTCCATTTATCTAGCTAACCTAATGCATGAACTGCAAAATGAAAAAAGTGCAAATATCTATCAAGAAAGACACGCGGTAAAGAATGGAAGCATGAGCGGCTCAGCTAATTTATACAGTAAACCTATGAAAGAAACCAAGCTATAAAAGGGTATTCAAATAACGCATTGTACTTGTTATTAACACGCTATTGCTATAGTTTAGCAGAATAAACCTGACCGTAATGGGGAACTGAATTAATATAGATGTGTGCAAGTGTAAGGGAAGTGCACGCTGAACAAGGCAGAACGTACTTAGGTATACTTACATACAGGCATGCATGCAGTACTGATCCTCGTCGTCGTCCTCGTGCATCTGACTGCATGGGCGCTTACGGTTATTGTTTCCATAAGATAAGAACCAGAACAAGAACCTGACTACGAGCTTGAGAAATGAGCTAGGAAAAGTACTTATGGGGGTAAAAGAAAAATTAGCATTAAAAAGTTAAAGGAAGCAGGTATTCAGGATTCTTGCCGTTTGGTACAGCATGTGAAAAAATCTCGTCCAATTACATGGAGTGAACATGAGCTTGCCAATGCTGACATTAGTCGTAAATAAATAAAAACAGATATAGAACTTGTAAGTGGTTAGGTTGCGTTGTAGGACTTGTTTGAGAAGTCTGTGAGTCGTTGATTCCATTGCACTTTCATGTGCTCAACAGCAACATCAACTATAATTGGAAGTAACCAAAACTTTTTAAAAATATCATGTAGTAAGTAATTATGTTTGCTGTTTTCCCTCTAGTAATCATGAGCAAAGCGATTGATTACAAATCCCTCAACGGTCCTTATGTAGAACCCAGAAAATGTTTCGATGAATGTTGAAAAGGTGAATGGAACGTGTTGACTTGATAATGATGAAGCAGTATTGATACATATATGTGCAACATTAAGCAAGAGATAGCCATGCTGAGGTTTATATTGAAAATTAAGTCCGTGCATTAGCTCAACAAGACTTGAACATTTCCATGTATTCCCTCCATATGTCTTGCAATTCTTACATTTAGATGTATACTCCATTCCATATTAGTACAGGCTACATTGCTACATTACACTACATTACAATTGCAACGCCGCGCCGGCATGTTTTACTAAAGCTGGCCTCCCCTGCTAATCTGCCGGAAAATCTACGTATGTACTGTTCACTGAATTGCTTTCCTGAATCCTGTTCTGTTATTTGTGATCGCATGCGTGTCTTACTAAACAACCAAATAAGCACTTATCAAAATAATTAATAATATAAATTCTACCGGCTTGGCCAGGGTCCACACTCATTTATACACCGTGGAGTTGCGAACTAATAAACCTCACTCCTGTACGCCACGATGAAAATAGAGAGTAAAAAAGATAAACGTTAGATAAACGATTGATCTAGTCTTATTGGTGATTTGATTTCTTACGAAGGGATTTTCTTTTGTGACGCCACAGTCAGGAGAGTAGAGCACTTTTATTCCATCAGTGAAATGATAACAGCGGTACATAATAAGAATATTTTATGAGCATCAGATCGGACCGCTTGCAGCTATATTAATACTAGCAAGTATGGCACCGTTCTTTTAAGTGCTCTTTCCTTGCTATTTGATGATGTTGTGAGCTGCTCTTGCTCCTGGCTACTGCCTATATACTGATCTACACAGATAGCTTCTGTCATCAAGTGTACATGCTTTTGGGAATTGAAGAACGAAATTAAACGCGTTTGAGACAGACAGGCAAAGAAATACGGCCACACTACACTTAAATTATAATGTATAATATATCGACAACTAGAAAACTTGGGATTAGATGTAGAAATTATAATAATACAAGCAGGCCAACAAAACGATAAGAAATGTAATATTCAACTCCGCCATGAGCCATAAAATAGAACTGGTACACACAAAAAATTTAAGTGGGAAATCAATAATTGTTTTCTGGTGGAAAAAGTGGACGATCATCTGTAAAAACATTTTTTCAATAAATGAGTACAACAAAAGAAAAATAAGTTATTTCAAATAGAAATTTTGTTATTTGGTGTTTTTGTTTCTCCCTTTCTGTCCCTCTCTCTCTCTATCGAGCCTCTATCTTATCAGTTTTATGTACAGACTGCTATTTGGTTTCAGTTTTGAGTTACATGAGAAAAAATAAAAGTAAAATAAAATTTACTCACAAGTTCGAGACCTGACAAGCAACGACTAACTGACCTATTGTAGAAACAAAGGAATTTGTGCTGAATGTTGATGTTGAGTAAAACGTCAAGAAACGGTCACATAAATTTTCTTTAGGATGGTACATCTCACCAGTTCATTTGAACAACTCTATTGTTTTACGTCTTGGTAGTTTTTGCACCGTGCCAAGGAAGTCTACATAGGCTTATGCATGTAATGTCCGCATAGTGGATGGAAAGCTTATACTTGTATTCTGAAAATCTCTCTGTCAACCGAAACGTGATAGGAATGAAAAAAAATATGAATCATGCCTTCAAATCAATTCCTTTTTCAACGAGCAAAACTCAGTTGCCCCTACAGAAAAGAATGAGATTAGCTCATTCACTGTCACTCCAGATATTATGTTGAAGAGCAGTCGAGTCAGGAAGGACAAACCAAGCCACCGTGAGTAAATACACAAGCCATCTTTGTTATACCGTACAGATATGCTGTGTGCCTAACCGAAGCAAAAGGTTAAAATACCTAAACTTGAGCTTTAACTTTAAATGTGAGCAGAAAAATGTGGGTAGATGTTCATCCACGGCAACGACAAGCTAGTCATCTTGTATCTGTACATTCGGAGGAAGTACAGTATTTGAATACAAGATCTAACTAATTCAATCACCACGATTTTTATTAGTTAAGAGTCAAGGACATGTCTGTAGTGTCGGTTGGAATGCCAGTCTCTCACCATTATGTTTGTGAAGGCAGAAGAGTTGCGATTGCGATGTACAAAATATATAAATTGTCAAAGGGATGCTCTGAATGGATTGATCAGAATGTTATCAACTGAATGACTGTCACCTCCACCATGTTCTTGTATCTTGGTAAGAATACGACGGAACACTTTGAAGATTACTGAGACACCTTTAAAAGAAAACTTTCAAATTATATTGCAAGTGGTTCGACATGTCGCTATGGACTGAACAGAAGGTCAATCACGATAAAACTTTAACAAAAGTCACTACAAAAATATCTTCACGAGCGCAGATACAAACGAGTTACTGAGTCTACAATAAATACAGCAAAAGCTTGAAAAGCAGCAGTAAAAAAATTAATAATTAACCAGTATAACTTTACGAGTTAGAGCAACCCAGAGTTATTAACTCTCCGGGCTCTTTGTATAACAAATTTGGTTATCACATCAACCCTACTCTGAAAGCAAAGAAAGATGACGAGTTGGACCAGGACGAAGGAGAATGATGAGTCTACCTTTATCCTGAAATATCTGTGCCTACCCAATATATCTGTATAAGCATAACTCGAAATTGTGCCGGCTTTCCATCTTCTGTTTCTATTTCACTTTCATGATTCATATCCAACAGACATAGATACCGGAACAATAATAGTAAAAGGCAAGAAAGGAGATGACGATACTTTTTCCACGAGACTTGACGTCAAGCTAATGCAGGAATCTACCTTTCGAGTTGGAGAATAATGGTAAGTGGTGAAACGGTGGAAGTGAAGATAAAGAGGTGAATACAGAGACGGAAAGACGAATGCATATAGATTGACATTGGGCTGATTTGGTATACCGAAAGCGAAGAGCATGGTCGCAGAAGAGGCATCAAAATCCAATATAATGTCTATATGGAATGGTAATGAAGAGTAAGTTGTGAGAAGATGTTGATAGTGTTCCTGCTTGCTTCCCTGCACCCTTACCGATATCGTCATCTTACTTCATAATATCTGTCTGTACGTACAGAAACCGATGACTGTCTATCTGTCTGGAACGATAGCTTCAACGATTGCACATTTCTCTGAGCCTTAACAACAACTGCTTGAGTACAATAGATGTGCCCAGCGGCATGAAATTGTTCAGTAAAGACCGTGCAAAGTTACAAACATGTTTGAGATGAGAGGATTTTAAACTGATGAAATTTTGCCAAGGTATGTTTGAAATTGAGGACACAAGACTCTAAGATGCTCCACTGTAATGTAAATTTTGAGTAAGTACTCGGAATGAGTGGCTCCTCTCAAGTGAGAGACGAAAGAGCAACATGGATGAGGTAAGTGAGCAAGAGTAATAAGAGATAGACGCAAGTAGCAAGGGAACATGAGATACAACTTACAACTCGTAATTACAGTCCTAGCCTCGCATCGGATCATACGGTGCACATAGAGATGAACAGTGCAGTATAAATCATTCATAGGCATAATTCCTGATCTTGGGCACCTCGCTTCTCACTGCTGGAGTCTTATGATGCTTAATATTCAGAATCGATATTACTAAACTGCTCAACATGAATGATCATTGAGAAAAGATTAACAGGAGCGAAAGACAGATTACAAGTTGCAACCCATCTACGTGGTTAACCGACAATCCTAGTTCAAACAAATAGGACACGGCTCATTACTTATCCTTAATACTCTTGTCTTGATGCGGATTGCGGAGGATGCATACACCTGTATCAGCGTCGCCGTTCGTAGGACACACACACAGGAGACGTGGAGAAGTATTTTCGATTTTGGATGCACTCATGCCTAGTATTTGCGACGTGTAGCAATATTGAAGTTTTTGCTTCAACCTAAAATCCGAGTAAGACCGTCATCATGGACTCCTATCGTGTACGTAATGTACGCTCTGTGGTAATTCGTCTTGCAGCTGTCACTGGCAAAATCAATTGACAAGAACGGCTCAATTGCAAAAATTTCAATCGGTTTGCACTCAGTCTATTTGCCAAGTAGAATCTACATATGGGCAGACAGACGACTTAACGCAACCATCCCATTCAATTTCATTGTCAGAGCATTTTTTTACATTATTCAAAAAATATAATTGTATGCCCGCAACACTCTTTATTAGCTAGTTCGGAACAAGAACGGAGATCAAGGAGTAACGTCCAATAAGGAAATGGTCGTAAAGTACCGTAAACAGTTCTATGTGAAAACATTTTCAAAGCACGAACACCAGCGTTAGAAGAACCCGGAAAAGTGACAACGATTTCCTCCAGACAAACTTCCGCAGTCAACTTTATGATGTTTAATGCTTGATATTTGTACTTTGCATCTAAGCCCTAATGTATACTACTAAACACACTCGGTCTTGAGCAACCATTTGACTGAATGCAATGCACATTCCAAGCTAATGACGCCGCAAATTTTTTAAACTGCTCACATTAGTAACTGTAATGGTGTGGGAAAGTAAGAAACGATTCTTAAATAGTTCCCATTGATAATGTGATTATCTGTATCAACTATTTTCTGTTTGAAAATTACAGTATACATGTAAGCAGCACAATTATTAAACGAGCACCATTAATCATATGGTGGCCTTTGACACAAAATAATTAAATCGAATCAAATTAAAATTATTCTTCAGCAATTGCTTACGCCTTTGTTAGCACGGGGCACATGATAACTCTATCCGTTCTCACTTAAACACTACCAAAGCCAAATCTCGAAATATTTGCGGGCACACAATTAGAACTTTAATTTGTAATTATAAGATAAGTATCGGTAATCAAACTTGAGTAAAAGAATAATTAAATTCTAACCTTTAGATTCTGAAGTACGTACTTCAGATGCGTTCGTTTCGATTAGTTTTAAAGATATATATCTCACGGAAATTGGAGTGACTTAAAAGTAACTCGTATTTTTTCGCTCGTTCGTTAAAATGTGTACTTGAATTAAGAAAATATAATATTTGACATTTCCAGAGATAGAATATCTTCCTCCATTGCTGGATGAAGATTAAAACCGAAATTACAGAGATGAGTAGGAAAAGAGTTTAGAAAAAAAGAAAACAGATTTGAATGACATCAAGAGATTTGAATGTCGGTTTTAAACATTTTTTTTCGGTCTAAACTACACTACTACCACGATGTAAATACGCAATGTTACGTTTCGTTTTAAGACAGAGTTACGCACTGTGTACAGTGTTCGTATCGGAAATTACTGTGTATCATCATATAATTAAAAGTTGGTAGGCAGTGTAGGTGCAGTGACATACATACATCAGATGGCAAGGGAATGGAATACCCGGATTAAATGTAGTGCAAAAGCATCCTTTTTGGAAGAGACTGTAGGAGCAAGAGCAAAAGTGTATATTAGTACACTACTCAGATGTCTACTAGCATTGCGTATCCCATATTTCCAATGTACATACATGACATAATAATACAAACTTCCTCAAAGTCCTTGCTACCCCAATTCCTTCTCCGTCGCAGTATCTCGTGCTTATACACGTACACACAACTTTGGGAAATAGTGCCAATTTCTAATTTTAACCCTGGCGACTCCCAAGTCACCAGAAGACGAAGAAAAGTCTTTGCACTGTCTGAAAGTTTCACACATAAACAAGATGTGTTCCTAATCGTCATCATCGGTTCCCACTAGAAACCAGATTTTCTCTGAACTAATTAGATGTTGACTACAATCAATGTGTCTTTGATTTCATCCGTGAAAAGTAATGAGCATAAATTGAGTAAATACGATAAGAACAGAAAGCATAATATAAAGACAGTAGAAAAAAATATAGCTCGGAAAGAAAAAGGAATCGTGAAAAGCTGTTTCCCATTTGACCGTCATGATCAACTGATTATTGCTGTATGTATAATAACTATATTGTTGAGCAAATATAGGAAATCACGTATCTGCTCAATCTGTTGATTTTCCCTTCATGGAACAGCTTTGGTACGTTTAGTTACAATATTATGCTTCTATTAGACTAGTGCTGTAGAACACACTCTGACTACATCAGAATGATTGTCTACAGTAATTTCTGTAACACATGCAACCTGCACAACTGTCTATACTTTCAATACTGTGCGAACACTAATAAGACATGGGACATCGCACATGCAAAAAAGGGCTATATTATTGGTTACAAAAAATGAAGCAGATCTCTTGCGAGACAGTTATTTATTTATTTACATGTCCAAGGCTACGAGTTCAAGAAAATTTGTCTTGAGGCATTTGACTTGGTCTTGACTCCACACTAAAGTCATTCTGATCAATACCTTTTCCGTAGTAAACGTATGGCATGAGTAAGATCAATAGAATCAAATCATCAGGAATAGATACTCAATCAAGAGTTTCAAAAACAATGGATTGGTAAGCATGCAAGGCGTGTCGCGTGTGTAGTGTATTTACACCGTATCGTATGGCGTATGGTCTCGGTCTCTCACAACACCAGCCCATGGTAGAAAAAAAGTGAAAAACCGACATACGATTTCTATGTCTTCTCTATCCTTACTGTTGGATTGCTTGCTGGCAGGAAAGATGATCAAAATCGACTGTAAGAGCTGAGTTTCGCCACAACTATTAAAAGTAATAGGGTGTCAGACATGGAATGAAAGCTAATATGATATTACTTATAAATAAAATTAAAAGTGAGATGAAAAGGAAAAAGTACTTGTAAGAATGACCGCATGGATTTGTGATCATTTACCAACCATAAGTACATAAGTACACCCCGTCTACAATCTTTCATTCCATCTACTTGCACTTACCGCCTGCATATATATATATACCTATACAACTAGTGTATAACAATTTTGTGCGAGTATGAAATGATTAACTAGGTATAATAGCACGGGAAAAAAATATACAAAAAAGTGTCTGTGACCGTCGCTGTTGATGTTGATACCGTATAATTTCTCTGCTCTGCTTATTGCATAGAAAAAGTATCATCGCGTGGCTTTTTCACAAGATGTTCTCACGCATTCAGATGCAACTTGCACCTTATGAGCATTGAGCAGTCAGAACATTTATAAAAAAAAATGCAAACACATATAAATATATTTAGGAATTCTGCAAACAATCCAAATTCAATATTACATGTAACTACTAAACTACAAAGCTATGAGAACGAATAAAGCCATAACTTTCTTTAAATTAAATTATAGCCGAGTTTTATCATTGTAGTCTTGTAGTCAGGTTTTTTTATGTGCATACTCTGAAATCATATTAACATTTTGAGTCAAGCAAGTGACATGAAAACTGTTATTACTGTTTGTTAGCTTACGAAAAATACCATCTCAAATCACACGAGAATGTGATAAAATAGAAGCTATCGAGCAAGCAAACAGGTGTCTGTGAAGTTGTTGATTTACATGCAAATCAGATGTATGAACTCATCTACATGTGTTTTTTGCTGTAGAAAGTCAGTCCAGACTTACGATTGTAATCGTGCCACTCATTATGCCGACTTAATCTCGGATAATTACATGTAAAGAGCATTTCAGGTGTATTTTTTAGCTGTAATGCATTCATCAATAATATATTGCGCGTGAACTAACGTGGTTAGTAGAAATAATGTCATTATCAACCTTTAAAAAGTTGAGGCGTTTTGTTTTCTTTTTTATTTGATTAGCTTTTGTTGAACTTTTATTTCTCGTGCTTTATTTATCATATGTATGGCTGATATTAATGCTAATATCACTGCATAATCATCTATTTACGCATGAAGGGTGTATATACAATTTATTACTAAAACCCAATTTTAGTAATCAATTTCAAATTCTACCAGCCGTAAATCTAGCTACTCTCTCTAGATTTTGATATTATCTCTACAATTTTTGTTTACTATTCATGTAAAGATAGAATGGAAATTTATGTTTTAAACGGACAGGATTCTTTTAAACATCATCGAAAAGCATCCCCACAGTTGACAAATTGTAATTGAAGACATCCGATTACATTTGGGCACGTATTATCTTTTTCCGTGATGCAAAATACTATAATACTAAATACTAAATCATCATGTAAGCAGTAATAAAACTATAACAAAATTATTGTAATTATTTTATTATAACTAAAAACGTAAACGCAAAAACACTACCCTGAATAATTAAAGTCTAACCTAGGCGTTTGACGTTAGTCGTGTAGGCTATTCGCTTGGAGGACAGTGTCAAGTTTAATTTGTTCAGTCAAGTTGTCTTTCTCTAACAACAAGTTTTGGATTCGAGTTTGTCGGTAATTATTATACAAGCTTTGTGAAATGTAAGCCTCATAATGTAAACTCATGTCAGAATGAAATGATTGAAATTCCTGACAATAATGCGATGTTTCATTTAGTATGTCAGCATGTATAAAATCAGTCATTACCAAGTATTGCAGAAATTCTTACTTAGATTAAAAGTGTAATGTGGGAAATCGGTAAGTATTATACAGATAATGAATTTGTATCACCATTTATGTTGACTACTGACTTGATTATTATTATTCAATCCTAATAAAAGAAGGAATGCTCATGCAAATCCTAAAGAATTGAATGAAAACATTTTAAAACAGTTCATCAGAATAGTAATCATTAATGTATATATCGCTTTTGCTTTCTCACCTTCCTCGTCACTTCATATCATGTTATATTAATATCATGCATGTATGTATATGTAATTATCAACGTACGCAAGAGCACAATGACCATTGTTATGATTATGATAGGATAGGATGTCCAAGGATGTTGCATACATCGAATGCGTAAAACGTGGAACAATTTTCACCTCACTATGTGACTGTCTCATCCACAACTGCAACTCTAATAAGACGAGAGGAACCGGCTACTAGTTTCATGTATTGTTGTTGTGTTATCATTGTTTCATTTAGATATCTGTGTACTTTATACATGGATTCTCATTAAGCACCTGCAAAGGACTTAGCTAAACGTGATTTCATTCTACTTTCATATGGGAACATAATAATTCAGTGTTTGGTGTCTTCCATGCTCTAACTAAGAATATCAAATGTTACATTTAAAACGCCTCAGATATTGCATGCATTAAAGTTGAACATGTTGAAGCAAAATAGGCAATACTGATAACCAACTGATGAGAAAAGTCGATTGTCGTTTTGGCACAATCGTACAATACTTTTTATAATGGTTCATGTATGTATACCTATACAATCTTCAAAAAAATCTGGATATGAAGAATAGCAGTACGCGTGATGTTAGCACGCAAACGTTTATTTTATGGATGAAGAAGTTATTAGAACTTTGCCTACTTCCACGCATTAATTTAAAAAAAGTACTATTAGCATTTTATTCAAATAAATGTAGTTCCTGCACGATGACGACTAAACTGATAACTGTATTGACTGACTGACTGACCAATAAAGTGCGTTTTGTTTTGCAGCATCATTCATGGTGAGTTCACCCATGCTGTTTGATGGTATGATATTTCTTGTAAACTACTTCTATCACAGCACTATCACAAAATTGGCTCGGTTGAATTATTAAACAGTGTTAAGTTCGTGTTTTCCCTTCTGCCTTTTGTGATTTCCTATGAGAATTACACATACGTTGATGTATGCTCGCACTTCTTGAATTGAGAGCAATTCTCAAACACGACAAAACAAAGCAATTATACCGCATCTATAATCTAACATCTCAGACCAACTGCATACGCCTTCCAACTTAATTGTAATCTTGTTGAAGCAGTAATGAAAATGGTCAATAACTTTCCGATTGAGTCAATTAATATTAATGACTTTATAATGCGTACAGATTTGGCTCAGGCAGAGAAAATTCATTAATTCGATCCATTATTATTCCAAATTCCGGAATGTGAGATGAGATGAGCAACTATTACCTAGGTACCTTCTACGCAAGCATTCGTCCATGTAATAATTAAACATCCTATTTACCCTACCAATAGATTTGACCGGCGTCAAATTTCAACAGGATGTGGACGTGGCCATGGTACGTAATTATATATTTGTACCATTACTTGTGTTTATATGTGCTCAGTAGTTCACCTTTACGTTCCATTTCAGAGCCAAGAAGCAATGTCGTCACCTGTCTAGAGAAATTTGTAATTCAATAGAGAACGGATTTTTATAAATATTGAAAATTGCATCCCGTACATTAATGTTTTATCATTTACTTGACTTGTAAAATCTCATTGAGTTGTCATCCATCAGCCATACACATCAGCCCTGGGCCATTCTACATACGATGCTAATGCTTGCAGAGAAGTTTTAAAAACATTAAATTAATCAAACTAAAATGCATTAAATAAAATTTCCCCATTTCCTTCGTAGACTATAATAATGCAATCTATTATTCAAAAAATCTGAGCAAATCTACGAATGTTACGAATCCCCAGTGTATAATTGTAGTTTGCGTTTCTGAATCAGTCGGTACGATAATAAGGTACCAAATGGATTCTGTTGACTTGAGAATCTTCAACAATATTGCATTACTGTTTGGATTGGACAGAAACAGAAACGGAGGCCAAAGGCAACCCTAGATGGTACTTTATATATTTTGTTTGTTCGACTGATGGTTGCTGAGTTGAAGAGATCCTTTGCAGCAGCGAGTAAATGCCTAGGACCTAAAGATAAAGGAAGAACAGGTAAGCAAGTTAATTGAATGGGCACACAGGACGCAGGTAATATAATGCGATGAATAAACAGACTCTTGTCTAGGTATCTGTGCCTAGTGTGAGGATAAGGATAAGGAATTTCACAAGTTTGTCGAAGGATTGGATAGTTGTGGGCGCCCTCTTACCTTTAGGTATTTCTTGAATCTTGATCTCGGACGAAATCCAAGCTTCTGTTCCTGTGATTTGTGTCGGTTTAGCATGTATATTATATCCCCATTCCCAATGTATACTGGCAATGCTCTCGCTCTCATGCCCATCACCCATACTCTGGTATCAGCAATAAAGTGTGAACCAAGTGAAATTTCAAAAGCATCCAAATTCTTTCTCGTATTTTTATTCAATTAAACATCTGTTTAACGTATTTAATTAAAGATTTTAAGTTCAATGTATAATTCCATGTTCCAAGTTTTATTTTACAGTTGTTGTTTAAATATGAGGAGGCTAATTAATTGTAAATTATGAAGTAAAAGTTTGATTTAAATCATTCCCTTTGTTTTGTCTGAAGTCTGAAGTTACACATTATTACAGTACGCGATAGTTTTAGAAGCTACGAAAGGCTACTGTACTACTACCAACTACTATACTACTTACTTACTCCCCATTGTCATTGTGCTCATATCCTCAACAATGAAATCTTTTTGGTATCGATAACGTTAGAGTTGATTTGGTTAATTGGTTTAACTTACGTATACCAATCGGTTCGATGTGCAGTTAAAGTGTCTTCTTATTTGAGGTTATTCTCCTTCTTAAGTTTCTTCCAAATAAGTTGGCTGTTGGCTGTAAGTTCTTACAATTTTCCTAGTTGACGATTGTTGGGTTAAATTCAGCTCGTGGCTGGAAGAATAGTGACTAAATCATTTATTTATAACATTTATGTAAATTTTCGCATTTTATGAAAAATTAAATTCTTACTTTCAACTTATTTTCAACTTTATCATCAATCATTGATCATGTTGATGATTTGGTTTAAGTGATTAAAATCAGAAATACCAGAATTTCGGATATCGGAAGTTGGAGCTCATAAAAATGAATGCTGAATGCTGTCTATTGGCTGTCAACTGATAATTTAAATTCCAATTTCACTTTTTAAGAGGGCATCTAGGGATATTCTACGATTTTAATGACGAAAATCTCATTTGTTATTTAAAAGTTGTATTGAAGTAATTGATATGAAAATCATCTAAAGGTTATCAACATCAGGTTGTAGGTCAATGTTCACGTAGGTTTCACTGAATTTAAGTGAGGAACTATAGTTGATTGTTGTTGCTTAATAATGTGAAAAAAATATTTAGGCTCAAAAATGAAAATATTAGGGTAGGTTTAGTCTGGGGTTGGCAGGAAGCAATTCAGGACTATACGGAAAGACAATAACTGCTTAAAATAATTAAAATCATCCTAGTGAAGTGATATCACTTCGCTTTATATAGGTGGTAACAGGACAAAGCAGCATTTAAAAACCAACTTTAGAGATACCTCATGTTCTGATTGCCCTTTTGTTGATTTTTTATGTTAGATATCGGCAATAATGTCACAAGTTTTGCTCAGTTGTTAAATAGGTGAACATTTAATTATTTGCGTTATACATTTCTTACCAATTTACTTTTTAACCCTCTTTAGCTTATTTAGTATAACAAATTACCTACAAACATGATTGTAAGGTTGATTGATTGACTGATTGTGTTAGCATGAAACTAAATATTTGTGTTGGTCCAGCCACTGCTTTTGGTTATATGCATATGTCAAACATAGTTGAGTTTAAAGTATTAGTTTTAGCAATTTAATAGTTACTTATTAAAGTCAAAGGAAAGTGTATGGGCTATGCTTATTCTCCGAGTAAAAATATGTCGAGGTCGTAATACCAGTGGAACAACTTACTTCCTCGACATTTAAACAGTTCGAAATATATTTCGAGAAAGGCAAAATCCGGCTTGAAATTTGAATAGATGAAAGGAACCGTGTTGATTCTTTACACCTTAAATTTAAAAGGTTGTCAATTCTCTATCTTTGTTTTGCACAACTACTATATACCTACGTATGCTAGTACCTAGACTAGGTTTGAAACTTCATTCGTCCTCATAATATTGCTTTCTTTAGAATGAGTAGGAGTATCATTATTCAGATTCAAACAATAATGATACACATAATTAAATTCGTGACATAAAAAGTGAAGTGCCTGTCTTAGTGCATTTAATAATTCCCAGCCCAAATGCTTTTTCGATTCAAGATTACCAGAGTTAATTGAAATGAATTATTTTAGTTAAATTTTATTACGTACTATACTTGCGATTGTATCGGCGAATTGGTTGCACACAAATTAAGTTACTGCTTATTACTACACATGTGCCTGCATTTTACTGTCAATCCTTATTTGTTTGTAGGTTAGGCTAGGATAGTATCAGTAGGAGCCCCTAAGCATCATTACTCTGCTAAAAATAGAAATTTTGACTCCTTTAGCTGCTGATAGATACAGTTGTGAAGCAAATAAGCTAGACATATTAGTTTTGTGAATATTAATCTGCTAGAAATAAAAGATAGTCGTCACTCGAAAGTCGAAAGGACATTTTAACGTTCATCTGTTATTAGTACATAATCCATCAACGTTAAATCGGGTGATTGCGTGATATGTGGAGTAGATACTAAAGTAGTAGCTGACGAGTATCTTCAACACGTATGCATTTGCTATATTGATTATTCTAGGACACGAAGTTTCAAACTTCTTTGCTGCCAGAACTGCAATGCATCCGGTGTAATGTTGATTTCTGGAAACATTAGCTGTTGTTGCAATTTTATCTTGCTTTTACTTTAGCTTTATTTTTAAATTTCGTTACTCCACTTTCTAAGTTTAAAATAAGTTTTTTGTGTTTTTTGTTGCAGCCTTTTAGTTTCATTGAATTGCTTGGAGGTTGCAACAGAATTTAGTGTAACCGATGTGACGACGAATTAGTTCGACGCTCAAATATATACGATAATGGCTTTGAATGGTCATACAAATTACGCCAAGTCATCTAAAGATTATCAGCTCCAGTGTCAGAGTTTATCAGCACGTGAAAAGAAGTTACTTGCATCGGTCGAATTGACTCCTGCCGAAAGGTATACTAGCTGATTAATTTTTGATCATGCTCTAATCTGTATGCTTGATTTTAATACTGCTGGTGTTGAAAAATAGTTGCACTAAAAATGTTCTCTTCGTATGACATAGCAATGGAGGCACAAATGGATGGAGAGAAGAAGAAACTGAGTGGAGATCTCCTTCGACTGAAATTCTTAGCCTAAAACAAAGCATTAACTATGAATGCAGTAACTCTATACCCATCAATTTTACCGAAGCGTGGTCATTTTTTCAATCGAGTGATATGTCCCAATATTTTGTAAGCCTTACATTTTCTATTGTCAATTTTATAGCTCGTGAAAGCAAGGTTGTAAGCAAGAAACCTGATTTAATTTTCTTTTATTAGGACCGAACCGACCGTGATGCAAAACAAAGAAATCATGGTGTTAGTAAAATTCGAAGCACCATTTCAGAGCTAGTGGGTCAGCCTGCGTTAAAATCCTCCTTAGTGCCTGAAAAGAATTTGATACTTGCAATTGCTTCTTGTAAGTTTTTTTCTATCTTTCATGACTTCTGATAATCTATCCACGTGAGCAGTTGGGATTTAAAGTTTGCTTTAACATCGTCAATGGCTATTGCAGGAACTTAATACTGTTTTTCCCTCAATCGAAAACCTTTATTACCACCGAAATAAATAAGTAGTTAAGTATTTAAAATATTAAGTTGTACAAATGTCCAAGGTTGGTAGACAACAGTTAGAATTTTCTCTAACTTCCTAAAAAAGGCGCCTTGCAAATTTTGTTAATTTATCGTATTGGGCAAAGTTAAATTTATTATGACTATTTATCAGGTCCCATGAACAACGACATTACCGTACATCGTCGGATTTTACAGAGCATCTATGTTTTTATGACAAAAAATCCGTCGTGTACGCGTTACGGTAGCCACTGGGAAGAAGTTGGGTTTCAAGTAAGTTTGATTGACGTATTACTACGGGGATTGTTTAATAGTTAGTAGGTAGTTATTTTAGTTTTAAGGTTTGGAAATTTTACTGTAGGGTCAAGATCCTGCGAGTGACCTTCGAGGAGTGGGAATGTTTGGTGCATTGCAAATGCTGTACTTAAGCTCATCACAAGAAACAAAAGAAACCTTAGCTCCAGAAGTATATGTTTTATCCAGACATCCGATACATCAATTTCCTCTCGCTGTCCTAAGTTTGAACGTCACAAAAATGACTTTAGATGCCTTTCGGGATGGATTGCTCAATAGGTAAATTCATTAAATTATTAAACTGTATTCACCCTAAGCTGCCATTACTTCTTACATTGGTTGTATTTCTTATTTTTGTATTCTAAGTTTTTGTATATTTTTAAATATCTGAACTAGGAAAGAAACAAATCCACTGTTTTTTATGAATAAAACTACTCTAAAATCAATTCATAATTGACAACTAACCCACCAGCGAATAATCTGTATAATTTTCCTAGATTTTGCAATAAAGAAGATAGTGCTATTGGCGTTGTCAATAGGTTTTACTTGGCCATCATGTACAGGATTTACAAAAAATGGAGTGACAAGGGAATGACTATTCATGATTCGTGTTATCTTCTGAAAGGTAAGCATGGTTAATAACTAACCCTTAACGAATAAATTCAGTAAGTAACGAAATTGATAAAATAACTCCGGGTCGCAGGACTTAATTCCATAGTATTTGAGTACAGGATGTAAATATGTATCCTGGAGGGGCGTTAGATCGAAAAATCCTGAACACCTAGGCGTTATTCTGTTAGATACCTACGTTTTTATAAATTCGATTTTCAAAATCAGTTGTACGATAAATAATTATTGATGTGTATAGGTGTTGAAAAATGGTGTCGAGCAAATCCTAAGAAAACCTTTGTGAAAATGAACGAATACTTAGGTAGAAATGGGACTATGAATGGCAAAAAGAGAAAGCACAAGAAAAATGATGATGGCACTGGCGGTCCAAACACGTCCGATTCTTCATGGCTGGATCTCACAAAACCGTCTTTAGAAGTTTTCATTTGATCTTTTTGGCTCATATTTCCTGATAAATTAAGCGCAATTTGAATCTTTAGGAAATAATTATTATATCATATGTCACGTTACACTAATGCAGCTTTATTATAATTATTTATCTATTTATAGTCTTGTCCTTCAGGTACAAGATCCCTGTGTTGATCTCAGTCATTTTGGTTGCGGATTACGTATCCGTTCGAAGGTCTTATTTCTTCTATGAGCTATTTGCCTGACATTTTATTAATGTTCATAACCTTCCGGATAATCCAGCTTAGTTACGGCGACTTTATACAAAACAATCATTTCGTGTGTAAAAGTTTTACTCGCATAAGTCTTTTTTGTGTATCAGGTTAAAGAGTAAATTTCTCTTCTTTAATTGTCGTAAACTTTCGGCAATTGAGGTCTAAATTACGGTGTGATACTGAAATTTGAAGTAATTTATTATTCATGTCTATATTTATAACCACAGCGTTATTCATAATCCGTTGTTGATCAAAATCACATACTGGATAAGTGATATATAATCCAGAAAACCTTTTACAATAAACGTCTACAAGTAAATATCCTCATGGTGGGGCTCTGATTTAAAAATTGAAATTCAGTAACTTATGACAAAATATACGCTCTCTAATTCCAAGAATCAAAAAATGCGCAAAACAATCTAATTTTACGCGGTCGCAAAACTTATATTTTAGTAATTATAATGTACCTACATTCCGAATTATATTATGTTTATTCTTGTTATCTCGGTACTTTAACGATGAGGATCTTAGTGCAATGAAATTGTGGTTCGATTCGATGGTAAAATTAACGAAATACTTAAGCATTTTTGAAGCCCTGGTTAAAAAGTAGTAGGTATAAGTAATTATATGTCATTCCTGATATAATTATAATTATTTCCTGATATAAATATATAGTATCTCTTAGAACTAAAAGTAATGAAACAATTATGCAACAAAAGAAACAATGAATCAAGAAAACCACGCTATAATATATCTGTATGCACAGTCATAAGTTAATTATGCGTGGCAAAGTGTGATAAAAAATGCTCAGATAAATAACAATGCAATTATTTATAAATGCAATTTTCCTTAGTCAAAAAGAAAACAACGACAATTACCCCTTTCAATTCAGTTTAAGCATGTATTTTGCCAAGTTTATGGATTGTTTCTAATTAGCATTTTTGCTGGCTTGTAATCTTAATATTACTTTAATTTATTTCTCTGGTCCTCATTAGCATAAGCTACCATAAATACTTATAACAATCAGTTGTAAAAACGCGTACATTTATGTATTTATCTTACAAGAATTGATACTTATGAAACGAAAATGTGATGAAACATTTCTGTTACATCGCTGAAAGATTTAACAAATCTAAAGGGCATTCATCATAAATTATTTCCTACTTAAGTATGTCATAAAGACTGGATTGTTATTTCTCATATTTGTTATGGTGAATTCCCCACTATTTCTATTAAGTTAACAACATTGTAAGATGTTACTTTTGACTATTATACTTTGCGGGAAACCCGATGGCTTGTAAGTGTCGTTGTACATTTTTTGATTTTTTACAATTTTAAAAATACCATGGGCATCTCCACTGAAATATTACAATTTTTAAAAATCTTTCAATGTACAACAGCATTACAAATTACGTTACAATTAATTTATAAAATATTTTATAGTAATTAGAAATTATTAAATATCCAAGATAAAAGACCACTACGCTTTAAGATATGGTAATGAAACGCTATTTCATAATCACAGCTGATTGCTGTGGAAATCGTTTCCTTCACACTTGACGAAATATATTATTTTGTTCAAACATAAAAAATTAAAACGTCGTTATTCGTTATTAGAAAAATTGTGCCTACAAAATACCTGTAATTTGTAAATGTGCATTCCACTAGGTGAGCTAGAGTTAAATAATTACATGATTAAATCTACCTACGTGTACTTTTTCCTACCCTGTAATTTTCATGACGGTAACTTTTACATACAGTTCACCACCATGAGTACAATACCCATGCATATTATGTATACCTACAAATATTGGTTGGTTGAATATACGTATACATGAACAACAAGATCGGTAGTAGGTTCAAATGTAGTTGTTTTAAGCATTATTAAATATTTTAAAATTAGCAATTCAGCAAATAATTGCGTCTACTTAATCTACGCTTGTGTTTACCTATAGAGATAGGTTCAAACTTTAGTTGAAATTCTTGTACCTAAGGAAGTTATTATTCCCGACAAATTTCTACCTACTAATGTGACTTTTGTTATAATTGAAAAATTTGATTATTTAATGTTTGAGATTTGTGTTACCAAAATAGCACTAAATAAGGTGTGAGCACTTGAGAAGACAAAATGTAGTGAAAATTTACATTTAAATAAAAACGTTCTCAGAGAACTACCCATGTTATATTACAGTGATTACTAACTCGTATTTCATGTTCTTCTGGTCGTAAATCGTATGGCAAGATAGATGATTCGTTTGACAACAGCAGTATTGTCTGTTAAGACGTGGAATGGAGTGCATCTCTGTATAATTTAGTACTTAATATAGGAATTAAATCGATACTTTATCAGGATCGAATAAAACAATAATTATATAATTGGACAAGACATAAAATGTAAAAGATGCCCATAGATATTTCCTATGACTCTACATCTTACACATACATAAATCGAAGTAAATTATAATCCGCTAAACGTCCATACTGCAGTGTGGACAAATTAAATATTTTAACATCATCCATCAAGTAGCATTTATTATGTGAAAATAATAATTAGTGTCTTTTCCAGCCCTTAGAATAATAGAGTAGAATATATGTAGTCTGTTAGTATCGTGCGTTTCTTAGTTGTCAGTACTTACATACTTATGTATTACTTTAAAATATTGGCTGTATAAGTAGGAAATAATATGGTGGTATTCTATTAGAGTGTGTGTTGCTGTTCACAAAACACATTGCGGTTGCTCACATTTCTATGAATAATTATTGTAATCGTTACTTGTTATTTACTGCTTTGTAAAGTGTCACCTACAACTGACAGGATAATAATAACATTAATAATTATACCTTGGTACAATATATATTTTATTACAAAACCAATAGTACGCTTATTTAATGTAGTCTTTTTACTTTTCAGCAAAGGACACACAACCGATATTGTACATTCAGTGTAATGTTGAGTTTAATAATAATAACTAGTAAATTATATCAAAGTCCTTGCAGTTGCGGAATTATTACGAGATTTATTCGTGCATAAATAATTACTATGCACGATAGAAGCATTACTGCATTTCCATACAATGGCGTGGTTCCATTTTGATTATTAAATTTAGCAATCGCTGTCTGCTCGATTAGTCTTCCTTGATCATGAGGTAACGGTGTGTATTTAGGACTTCAGGGATTTAGTTCTATCAAGGGTGGAATCACTATGCTAAATCTTTGTGGAATGACACACCCAATAATTCCACGAAAACCACAAATCTCATTTTAAATGTTCATCTTTAGTATGATCGTGTGAAGATATTCTTATTCATCTTGACAGGAATAATATGGCATCGTTTGGCATCTTCAATATACACACTTGTCATTCCAGATATTTTTTACAGCATCTTCAAAGATGCTGCTAGTTGATATGGTAATAAGATGTGGCGTAGCACCAAACAGTTGACTTATTTTCTAGATGACATTTAGATAAACTATTTTCATTATCATCAATACACAGATTTCACATGTGTCGCAGGTGCATTTCAGTCTTATGACAGTTTCTTAGGAGCTGTTAACTTTTGCTGAAACACAAATAATGCTGTTATTTCGACTGTTATTATTATTGGCATACAATGTGCGTGTATTTGGTACTTTTCATCCTACTTTTCATAGTGTGTACATAATATGGTTGGTAGTTTTAGCTTTGGCAGCTTTAAAAACGACGGTTATCATACTAACTGTCACTTATGTGACAACCTCGTTGGAAATAGTTTCACAAGTTTTCATCTGAACTTACATTTTCTTCAACGTTAATTTGAGAAATAAAACTATATTACATTGGATCTTATTACGTAGCCATAACAGTCAACAGTATTACAATCCCGTATTTCCCTGAAAATATTCAATTCTAGTATGATTATCACATTAGAATTTCTATTATATAAACTGATCTACGGGTTTCTTTGCATCCGCAAATTCTATAAGGTAACATCCACTGCATCAAACTGTGTAGCCCGGCAGAAATAATGAAGAAAATGAGTGCACAAACGCATTTGTCGTGTATAGCTAGAGAAGAGTTCTGTTGATAAGAACGCCCAAGTATCCAACGCAGGAAAGAATGTTGTCAAGTTTTGATATAGAGTGATCGAGAATATGTTCATATGTATCTATAAGTAGACGCCTTCGCCTGAGACACATAGATTCAAAAAGAAAAAACGTCTGAGTCCTGTTCATTATTTTATCAAGTATGTCCAGAGAATTCAGTAGCCATATTATATCAAATCTATTGTTATACTGACCGTGTACTATTGTATAATAGAGTACATACATCAACTAGCGAAATTTAGCATCGTTATCAAGTTTTATGTGCCTTGAAAGCACAAAAGAATTTTACCCTCCAAATGAACCTACAATTTACACATTTTTATCTTTATTTAAGCAGCAAACTAGGCAATCATATTTTGTCAACGGATAGCGAGAGCGACGCTGCTATCTTAAAATAAAGTCCTTCCTCAGTTGAAACATGTCTACGGAAGACGGAAGAGCAATGCACCACTATATCAGACACGAGACTCGTGTAAATTGAGCATGCCATTAGAGGAACTTAAAAACCCATTGACTTCTTACTCCTATTCCTTTTGTAGGTATTAATTACAATCGTCGCATTGTACATAAAGTAGACCGAGTGATTTTACTACAGAAAGTAGGAGAATGCATGAGTCAAGTTAAATTACTTTATTAGTTGTGAGCGTATACAACGAAGTTAATTTTTCGTACAATGTTCGTGTCATGCAAAAGTAACATAGTCAATATTCGTAACATTTTTCTTTGAAGGGGAGTACCTGGACAAGTTCGTGGATGGGAGGCAAAATATAAGATTAATTAGGTAATATGATTGAATAAGGACGTATATTATTCATGTTCGTGTACAATTTTAAATGCTTAACAGACATCCTAATTTTATTAGCGGTTTATTAGCAATTTATGAACCATGTATTAACTACTTCAAAAATTGTTATAGCTTAAATAATATTGAAGTTATTGGCCTATATGTAGGACCAGTAGGAGCTAGAGGAACTATACCAAACTTCCTGTTATCATTTGCTGCTAGGTTTAAATTGCCCTACTCTGTAATACATAGCATAATGTTACATGCTATCCGAAGTTCGATTCAGCTGTACAACCATCACCTAAATCCAAACTAATTTTATTATGTCTAAATTAACGTACCTAGTCTATATTATCCTCGACTTAATTTATCAAAAAGATATTGTACTGTATACTGTGTCGTTTGGACAATTGCTAATGAGCAACAGTGACTAAATAAAGTTTTTTCCCCATTGAGGATTCTGTAAAATAACTGCAACCGGAATAGCATTTTATTTTAGGATAAGGTTATACTGGGGTACTGGTAAGAATACTTTAAAACCATTAAGTAAATCTTTTAATTAAAGCACATGAATCATACGGGCGGATTAAAATATACAAAAATAATTTAATTCATAATTCTATTAATAATCTACTTAAATGGTAGTAAGGGTTTAAAGTTAAAGTGGTGCTCATGAGCCTAACAAAGGAGCAACTTGATATAGGTATCTATTTCAATTAGAACGGTTACCATATATTTTAGAGATTGTGATTGCATGGTACATGATAAAATCTAAAAGCTACAAAAGTTGACACTTACATATCGTCGGTTAAGAGGCAAAATGAGGCAAATCCAAAGATAGTTAGATGTAAAATGAGGCATGTCCAAGAATTCTTGAGTGTAAAGTGAGGTAAGTCCTGTGAAGCCTAGTTGGACTTGCCTCACTTTGCATTCAAGGAATTCATGGACATGCCTCATTTTACATCTAGCAATCTTTGGACTTGCCTCATTTTGCCTCTTAACCGACGATATGTATATATTATTATACATACATAGTAATATGCAAGAGTTTAGTAGTTTCGTTTACTTATTCTGAGACCTTAAACGTCAGCAATATTTATTGTATATTACGATATCCACCCCCAAGACCAGACAGTAAAAAAAATGTATATGGATGTGTAAAATGATGTTTTTCTATACGGGTACCCTAAGACCAAAGTATTACGTCGTAACATAATACTTAACGGGGGTTTTAGTTTGAATAAGTCAGCAAATTGATTTGATTTTTATTATTGATGTCGAGTAACTTGAGTTATTTAATAGAATTAATCAAATTCATTAATCAACAGTATTGTAAATTTTAATTGACTATAAAATAATTCCCAAATAGTATTCGTGAGCGTAAAAGGTGTCGGGTGAGTAACGGATTAGTGGATACAGCCGACATTATAATATGCAAATTACAAGTCACAGTTGCATTGGTCCTATTTATAAATCGCATGTTTTATTTACTGGATTGTGTATCATACAAAATGTGTATAAGATACACATGAAAGCATTAGACTACAACTCTTGGCATATTCAAAATCGAGTGGTGAAGGTCTCATGGAATCTAAATTGAGCTTTATTTTTTCTTCCTCTTTCGCTGTAAGCTTTTAATAACAACCCTGTAAATTCAATGTAAAATGCAAAATGGCAACGCTAAAGGGTACATTTCTATGAAATATATTCGGGAGTAGGAGCATGCTTATCTGAAAAAATCTAGTTGGTAAGGAACCGGGTTAGGTTTCATGCCATTTTATATTTTATACTGCATGAATTCCCACTGCCTCTGTGTAATCTATAAATTCAAGGCGAAATGAAAAACCTCGACGGTACCAGCAAATACGTACTTACTTGCGTAGGTACTAATAAATGAATCTCAGGGAAAATGCAAAGTTGTTTTGGCATGATCATATTTTTAGGGCCAATGTCAGTACCTTGTAAAACCACGGTTACGGTTGAGGTTAAAACATGAGACGTCGTTTGAATGTGAGTTGGTTAAGTACTTTGGTAGACATACGTACTTCAGCAGAGAATCGAAGAAGTAGTTCGGTCTGATTTTGTTGGTGTTGATATTTGTATGGTGGTACGGTGGTATAAATGTGTGTTGTGCCGAGCCGAAGAGTAATAACCCGAGTTTAGGTAAATGCCAAGGTAAGATTAGGGGAGCGTAACACATTACTTTTACTTACGGGACTATAACTTGGTCTGCAATAATTATACTGTGTACCGTATTATCCTAAAGTTCCTAGCTATTTATATATGCAAAACTTGTAACTATATGTGCAAAAACTTTATAGGAGACAACGATGGTGCCAGAAGAATTGCTAATCCAAATAATCTGAAATTTTTAAGTTTATGTTGAGATCCACTCCGTCGTTCCTCACAGCCCCAGCAAGTTCTTGGAGCCGTATTTATCATAGCAGGAAACGACTTCTCTTGTTCATATCTGCATTTAAAAAATTGACTTGGCGGTTGTTACTTGCTACCACTTCTACTTCGACTGCGGTATTTACCAATTCATTCTTCATTGTCGCAAGTTCCAAGTGCTCTAATAATACCATAATTATTTAAAAAATTATCATTTCCACTTGCAAGTGCTTTGTGCCTCCAAAATTATTTCCAGTCACAAGTGCTATATATTTGCAGCATTATTTCCAGCTACAATTGCTACAAGGCCACTATATTTACAGAAATATTTCCAGCTGCAGCTTCAGTGTATTTATCAAATTATTTCCAGTTTTAGCCTGGGTTACTGGGGGAGGGCACTCTGAATGAATATCGAATACCTATATAAATATACAGTCTGGTTCATTTCCTTCTAACGATGTGTGTGGCTTATTGACTACATGGCTTGATTCCATACGGGGATTGTCTCTAGTCCTTTAGAATAATTCTTATGTTATTTGTCCATCACGTTTTGATAATTCAATCTATTTATGTAATTTATCAATAGATGTTCGTCTATGAACAGGGAACAGAGTAAGCACTTGTCTCTACTCCTGTTCACTGTTTTGCATTTTTCTCTCCAACATATCAGCAAGTAGTAATTATACTCCATTAGAGATAAGGATAGATGAGAATTGGACTATTCAAGTTGAAGTGATCGTTGGATTAGGGAGACTGGGGTTGTCTTGATGAAGTATTGGTGACTTATGGTTGGATTTTGATTGAGGGAGATTTGTGTTAGGAAAAAGAGACTGGATAGCAGTGGCAGTGTGACCGTTTGTGCACTGGTTGCAATTCAGTGTTGACGTTGACTGTTGAGCAGTTTGTTTGTTTGTGGTAGCTCTGGTTGGTGGTAGCGGTAGGAGGACTTGGCGTGAAGAGAACTCTGTCTGTGGTAGAGTGGAGACTAGGAAAGTTAGTTTAAGATTAAAGAATAGTGAAGTGGAGGAGGTTTAATAGAATAACTCGGCTCATCGTCAGTTCAGTTGGATACTCTTGGATGTTTAGATGAAATGAGTGAGTAACCAAGTGGATTGTGATGGTGGCAAGTGTAGTAGTTATTGTGGGGGATGTTTACAAAATCTCGAAGCGAGAGACAGTGATGTGAAGTGGGAAGAGTACAGACAGTCACAAAATACTTGGCTCATGATGACTCTCATCCCTTTGGCTTAACTTTGGTTTCCTTTCCAGTGCAGTGCAGTCAAGTCAAGTAAAATAAAGTAAGTGCTGTTGTTGCCCTGTCTTGTGACATGTTCTTGTGTTCTTCGTTGGCATTCGTTGGGAACCCAAACCTTGCACTGAGTCATAGTCGTACTTTACATTGTCTATTTACTCGTACATCGTGATCTTTCAGAGTACATTGAAGATTCGTAGGCACCTACCTATTTTATGAATTCCTATGAATCCTATCTACCTTAATGGTTTGCTAAAAAGTAATGGTTTGACCCTCGACAGTACTCTCTACCTACAACCTACACTGAACACACTACGTCCACTGACTGACTGATGCCTTGCTCATCGCATCGTAGCAATAAGATTGTAAAGGTTTTTATTATTAAATAGAAGGCTGCCATTGAAAACTTCATTGAAGAACTGTGCCAGTAGTAGTGGAGTGAAAGCTAAATAAAACGATAACCCTTCCTCAAATGGTGAATGAATGGACTTGAATGGAGTGGGAACAAAATATATTTTACTCAAATTTTCAACTCCGCCGGGCTCGGCAGCTGTTAAATTCGGCTTCTTTCGATTCCCGGAACTTCCGTGACCGGCTGTCAGTTCCTTGAGTAAGTTTTTTTTAGTCACCCTTGATTATTTTATTTATTTTTCTCATCGTTCCGTCCAACGTGATACGTGATGCGTTCGATTTCGATTATTATGTAAATTGAAATTTTGAAATGGTTTGTAAATGGCTTTTGTACATTTAAAGTATTTTCAAATAAGTTGTTATACTGAGCTCATATTTTTCCAGCTGATTATCGGAATGGGAAATTATGTATTTTCGGGTTGTTCGGTTCTTACGTGGTATTTGGTATGATGTAGAAGAGCGCTTTCAAATCAACGAAGGGATTCAATGTTCAAGCGTTCAAGGATGACCGAAATGTTGTGATATTTGAATCATTTTAAGATTTAGTATATAATTTTATTATTCCTGATTACTGATATGGATGTAATAAATAACTATTAGTTTAATTCAAATTACAAATTTGTCATCTGAATTAATGTTGCTGTATTTTTGTGTTGGTGGTACTAAATTATTTGAAATAGGTTGTCCGTCGGTCTATACGTACGTGGAAGTATGTTCTCTATATATAATATTATATGATGTTTAGGTTCGTATGATTTTAGAATGTACAAATTATCGCTACTTATCGTGTAATCAGGTTGTATTTACTATCTGAATTTGTAGGATAAACTTCGGTTATTTACGATTGAATAGCATTATTGTAGTCAGTGCAAAGTATTTGTGAGAGTTTGTGAATTTATTTCGTGTTTATAATTTAATTATATACCTTTCTTTGCATCATTTCTGTTTTACAGACCGTATTATTATTAGGTTTGAATATGTATGTTTAGCCCTTTTTAAATTTTATTTGTGTCAAAAATTTTGAATCATATTGTTAAACATCATAAAGCTGTCTAATATGAGCCGCAAAATTGTAAATGTTGTGTAGGTATTGATTAATTGATTACTAGTATAATATCCTAGGTAAATAACAACTGTAGTTTCGAAGCGAAGAAGAACCCAATAATGTAATCCAATCGAGGACAAAAAAAATATCGAACAAGACTCATCGAGGAAGTTCTATGGTCCTACAACTCCGCTTGGTCGTAAATAGTGAGGTTTAAAATACTTAGTACCTTCGATATTTTTTTTTCATTTACTCATTTACAGGGTTTACAATAACTTTGATCAGTTATGGTAACTAGGATTAAGTATATTGTAAAATTCAGTAGTATAAGTAGTATTAAAAATTATAAAACGAATACAGGATAGCGCATTGAGGAGACGCTATTCGTAAGATTGTCAGAATTGGTTGAAACAAAAACTATATACGTATTTTAACTCTGGCTTTGATAAGTATTACAGAGAATAAATCAAAATTCTCTAGATGACTTGTATATTGTCAGTCAACATCCTTTCGATGTATGTGACGAAAAGTCAAATGTGAAAGAATTCGATACGATTTATTTTGTCGTTATTTTTATCAACCAGTGTAATGAATCATGATGTATTCTGTAAATCCAGTATATTATGTATACATGTACCTACATATTGTCCTCTTGTTTTTGATAATCTCAAAGACTACAGAACATTACGTGGTGGGTTGCGTAATTGCGTAGAAGCCTCATACAATGTCAGAGCAGCCTATTCGCAATAGAGAGACATTTTTTTCTATAGTTTGTTTTAAACTATAGTCATACGTTATAGTGAAATGAATGTAGTAGATTTTAGTAAAATAATACCTGTGCGATAATATTGATGAAGACAGTGTCCATACTCCTTAGTTGGGTTGTAAAATTTACTGCACGGTAGTACAGAGTTCTGTATCATTTTACGTGTAATTACATTATATACATATGTATATATATTCCTATTCAACAGAGTTAATCAACCCTCTAGTAGGATAATTATTGGCAGGCATAGGGCTAGTAAAAACAAAATGACTACTTTGTTTTCGAATCATTGCTAGCGTAGAATTAGTTTTCACTGTACGTGCAGAAATACTACAAGGCATAAGAGAAGACAGAATTCAGCACTCAGCACTGAAACTACAGAAGTAATTATTTGAAATCAAATAGGTACACTAAAACCGTTACACATAGTTTTTAAATAAATGTCATCGTACATTGTTTATGACTGTGAATTTACTTACCTACAACATGGAATACGTGTATATAATTGGACTTCCGTGGATCTACAGAGATTTAGTCAATTAGTCGTATTATTGTCCCAAAACATTTGATAAATTGTTGGCCGTTGATACGGATGTTCGTTCTGCAGTCATAATACAGTGCTGTGGAGTATTTTTTGTATATATATTATTTACTCTTTTAATTTACGGTAGCCGAGTTCAAAAATCCTACAGAAGATTGTGCTAATGTGGCTGTATTGTGTAATGCTTGCAAGATGATATTTGTTAAAGATAATTTTTTTAAATCCTAATTAGGCCCACCGTCTTTTCGATTTCAACGCTGCTTCGTTTATTATTCATGACATACTGAACTGCGTATCCAAATTAGTATTATACTGGGTCATCAGCATTTGTTATACCTTGTGCCAAATATTTTATATTCTTTATTAATTATTACAATTTGTAATGTAATAATGAGTTCGACTATAATGCAACCATTATGTTGCGAGTACAATATCATAATTATTTGTAAATGTTATTACCTATTACTAGCATCCTAAGAAATTCTTTATTTTGTACATTTTATTTCCAGTGAAGAGAAGCTGCAATATATTCCGTCCTTGCGACTAGTAAATAAACACTGTGCCTTACCCAGCGGCCTGAAGAATTAGTATTTCGCATAGATTTACAATTCGTGGAAACGCAACATCAAAAAATGAGTCTACGAAAAATCCGACGGCGGCTTTCACATACTTTTCGTTTTACTGTGGACGGATCCTTATCAGAATTAGCCGAACATTTAACCATTGACGATGCCTCAAACAATCGCCGCTACCTGACAATCAGTGAAAATGGAGAAGCGCTGGAAAATGGTGATTTTAACTCAGATTGTTTTTATTATCATAGAGGCTTATTGGCTTATGTCATATTTACCCAGAGTTATCTATGACTCATAAAGGATAGGTACCTACTCTGTATATATGTTTCACACTGATCAGCGAACGATGATTCTCTGACCTGCATACACAGTATTTACTCCGTGTGCGTTTTTTGTTTACTCCTGCCCTAGTGAACAAGGAGAAGTCTAGTGTACAATTTTCATTTTTTCAAAATAAATTACAATGATCATTCGTACTAAATGAGAACATCACAAATAAAAATTAAATTAGGCAGAGCCTTACGTAAGTAACTACGTGGTCATCATTTATAACTCTGATTTGTGCAGATTGCTTGCACATATTTTTTATACATGACATGGAACATAATTCACGGCGACTGCGAGAAGGTATCAGTCATTTTACTGGAGGAAGTAATGACTTTCATTACAAATAATGAGTTATATAGCTTATAATAAAATTCAGAGCACGGTGTTATCTGGAAAGTACCTAATGAAAAACTAGGAACTATAGGTTCTCAAATTATACTTTTGTATTCCTAAGAAAAGATTAAAAATATTCAGTTCCATATCAAGCTGTTTACCCAAGTTAGGATAAAGGAGTTACGAAATCACATCTCTTGAGAAATTTTCCCTTGTGATTTTTCATTTTTTACTAAATCAAACTTCACCAACCCACAAAAATATTTGCAAGTTTAAGTTTAATTAAATACTCTCCCTTTTGAGACTTATTGCTCCATTAATTAGCACAATTGTTTTACTATTCGCCACGGTATTTCAGGTATTTCCAGTAGTTTTCTATGTATCTCTGCATCTGCATACTGTTACTGATATTGTTAGGTTTCGGATTTGATAAAAAGTTCATGCAGGATACTAACAAAGCTTTCAAAAATTATTATCGTACTACAGCAAAATTGTAACTTGCCATAAGGAACGACACCATGAGTGCCATATAAAACTGATACATCAGCAACAGAAATTATCAGCTGAGGCTAGTAAGCATATTTACATACGAGTTTATGGACTGCGTAAGAATTCCACTCACCTCCAACTTGCTGATATTGCATTTAAATGAATAATAAGACGGTTGATTCTTCCCATGTTTTGATTTCACAAATGCGGCGTATCACATCTTCAGAAAAAGCCTTGAAATTTGCATATTCTTAACTTTTACTTATGCCTACGCATATGGTCTGTGATTTTTAATCTGCTAACCAATAATGTTGTAGATACATACCTGCATTTGTTGTATAGATTACATATAATTTATGTATATGCCTACCGATTTTTTTTAAACATTGGGTTAGTGTTGTAAGAAGGAAAAGAAGTATGTACATGGCGATATGTATATACTTGTCATTAAGGGTGTTCAAGCTAGACGAATCAGTGTATTTAAGATATTACTTAACCTTAACATAACCTATGTTTGAGATAGATTCGTCCTCTTGATTAATTTTGGGGCTTAATTTACTTCTTGATCTAATATGAGGAGTATTCGTGGAAATTTGGCATGCAGGAAATAGTACAATTATACGTACGACAAGGGTCTTCTGATACTATTGCTCAATACAATACTTCCATTGAATCAAAATAGTATTTTCAGCTACCTCAGAGTAACAGCACAAATGTATGAACTATAGACAATAGTAACCTTTAAAGGGTAAAATACAAAACGAAAGATTTATTGCAGCTTATGAAATAGACAACGTGACTTATTAATTCAGAAAGTTCATTTCACATATGTAATATATTACTATGCAGGATTCTACGGTGAACTGGGAATTTGATTTGATAAATTATCAAAATTTGATATTGAAGCTGATAGAGCACTCCCAAAAACATTTGCATATTATACAAAATAGGGGAAACACCAAATAGAAGACAATCTAGTTCAGTTACCTGCACATAGTTATAAGATAATTCATGAAAGTTGTTTATAAGATGTAGTGGTTGGGTTGTTTGTGTTAGCAATGTTTCCAGTTACTTCTGTTCACAAGGGATGAGAATTTTAAAATAAAGTTGACTTAAATACTTGCACGCCATAAAAATATCTTCTCTCTCAGATCTGAATATACCTTATATTTCGTGTCTTTGACCTCCCTTGTACATCACAGCACATCTCTGGTTATTGAACAGTAGCAGTGTACCAGATTGCTCTCATTCTGCAATGTTATTTGTGTGTCTTTAAATGCTCACAAAGGTATTTTGACGAGCCGCACTACTTTACAAACATAATTTCATTCACGAGCAGAAGTTTTGTTTTTCTTGTCTACCGTATATCATTAGCAAATAGTACAAATCAAGCCATACAGTTTCGTAGGCTGAGCATAGTTACCGGTGATGAAACTATACAATCTGGATGTAGTGTAGTTTAATTTTGTAAAAATTAAAAACGCAATGCTAATTTTAGCACTTGCAAATTGAATATTTAGTCTCATTGAAGCAAATTGCATCCAATTAGCTGGTACACTCATTATTGTGTAGGTACTTAAATAAACGTGAACTGAAGCAGTACAACGAAGTCGTAGGATGGAGTAGGAGGGTATTAATTGGCCATGAATATTTATTAAATTAAGGTTTCAAGGTTATTCTTGTGTTTGGGACTTACAGTGTGAGAGTGCAGTAATGTTTATACAGCACTGATCTAGTCAATCTAATGATGGTCTTCACAACTTCGTTATTTTGGTGCTTCTCATTATGCACTTAAAGATAGTGAAAATTAAGTGAATGCAATTGGGATTATATGTATAGAAAATAGGCGACTTGTGTACACTACATCTACTTTTAATAAGGTAGGTATGTATGCAGATTTCTATTGGTCGTGTGTGTATGAGCGCACTAACGAGCCAGCTTCGAAGAAACTTGCTATAAATACGTACAGGCTCCAGAGGCATAGATGTAATTAGTACCTAGTCACACCGTGCATGGTTTATTTTGCTGTGAACACTTTACACATCAGGCTCGTTAATTTAATGTTGACCAAGCGATGAGCAAATTTTGGTCAGATGAGTATACTATTTTCCATTATTTAATTATTTCTTTTTAAAGCGCATGTGGTCGTCTAACTATCATATTATTTTATAGTACACTGTAAACTGTGTCCAAAACATACGTGAAGGCTAAACGGGAAAGCCAAGATCAATAATTATAAATACAATTATTTTATCCTATTATCCCAGTACATTGCTTGGGAACGGCAGTACGGTTTCAGACCAGGCGAAATTTCGTCAAAGTGCTCCATGTTGAAGGATAAATCTACGTAGGTGCATGCAAGTTCTCGTAGCTTAAATTAATAGTTTGAAAATTTCGGGTGTAGTGTAGATTGACTTGTAGGTGCGATTTATATTGTTCTCGATTGTTCTATTTTTGTGCTGACATTTGAACTTATTGTATTACAGTAGATTCTTTGTTACCACGTTTTAGTAGCGTGCATATATCATTTCTTACCAGCAGGGTAGTTGATTTACCTGGGTCAGGCAGTTGTAAGAGCGATGTTTGTTGCAAATTAGTTACCTTCAGAAATTCTCTGGCATTAATTGAATTTACATTATCCCTTAAATAATTCGTTCATTTCAGTGTTTCTTTGATTCCAGGAATACGATCTTATTCAAAGCCCGGTTTCGGTATGCCAGGACGAAAATTTTCATTATCACATTCTCGGATATTGGAGACTGGTACTAGAACAGGTCGGTATCAACACATTAATGTTCTTTAATTGTACTGCATGGAAGCGAAAAACAATTTAGTATTTAGTCATGTAGTTGAAGTCGCTTACTCTTGACGAGATGGCTTATATTACATGCCATCAAAGTGTTACAAGTTTCTCATATAACGGCGCATGTAATATAAATTTTGATACTCAAATTCTCACAAGCTCCTTTGCTCTAGTTTTGGCTGCAGCAGCATTCTGTGTTTAATGGAAGTAAACCTGTTTTGTGTTTTCGAGCTTATGATGATTCGCAATAATCCGTTTCCCAATTCATAATATTTATAGTTCGTTAGCTTGACATAAATATATGTTACCTAAATAAGGCATACCAGACTAAGTCTGGCTACTTTTAATTGTGATCGTATTTCAGTGTAATTTCATACGAGTTTAGTGAGTTCATGCTTTCGTACATTTTTGTATTCATTTCGTGTCGGTATACTGGTCTCTAATTAACTTAGTTGGTAACTCTGGGTTGTGAATAAAGCTGTTGAATCAAGAAGTTTCGTAATTTGATCTATTAGAGTTTCCATTAATTAATTATGTCGAATTTGAGAGTAAACTACTGGTATTATCTTAAAGTACGGGTTCTGAAAATCTGGATAGTTGTGCCTTGCGAAAGACAAATAATATTAGCACCGTACTCGCACTGCTCCCTAGTAGATAGACTTGTAGCTACTCTCTTCGTACACTGCAAATGCTAAAAACATCTAATGTGCTAAAAGGGTAATCCTATTTTATATAATTATTAAAACTATTAAGATGCATCTAAAGTCAGCCTAAAATGGTTCTCACGGTTCAAGATACAGTTTCGATGCGTTTTACATGGGCTTCAGGTGCAGTCAGACTGCGTTTATAATTATATAAATTAAGATTAGTTTTTTGGCACATTTGACGCTTTTCGTTCTTGCAGTGTAGCCAAAGGTTCAGTGTTCGGCTTCATCGTATTCTACAGTAGGAGGTTTAACAACTTCCGTGCATCCATGCACCTATGCACATAAATAGTGCATACCTTGTTTTTACTTAGGTCCTTAGTTAGGTAGGTATATATAGTGTTTGTACATGCATACATTAATGTATTTTCAGGTTCAGACAAAGCTGCAATTTTAACCTTACAACAGGCAGCGTTACAACAAAGCAGATATGTCTAATACACTAATATCATGCGATGGTATTCTTTTATTAGTATCGTCATTTATTTCGCTTCAGCTAATTGTATTCATTTGAGCTATGTGGTATTATTAGCATAGATCATGTAATCTGTAACCGGAGCGTGAAGTTAAAATCCCTCACCTCCAAGCTGTTTGATCTCTAATCTCTCCCTGCGTAAAGGAGGGAGGAGTATTTATGAACATACTTGCACTTAGCCACATGTATTTTTTGTGTGGTTGGTGAAAGAAAAAATTAATTTGTCATTCTCGAATGATTTGAAAGAGGGCTGATTTATATCACCATGCAAACGATATTTACGGTGTATTCTATGCTATTGTTTCAAACCACTGTTTTATCTAGTCAGCTTCTTTAAAATGGAACCAAACAAGTTTATACAATATTTATACATAGTTATACATACGTTATTTTTGCATATCCTAATGCACAATCATGACAATGACTATACATTTTTAACCTCATAACTACATATATATATTCATTGTATGGAATCTATACTATGGATATCCTTTCATACCCTGTTGGCCGACGCTATTGACGACTGATTTCTGAACCTTGATATTTTTTAACTTGAGACTTATCATTTAACTACGCCTACACTGATGCTCCAAACAGACTATGATCGTAGAATAGGTAATTGCAGTGGACTGTTTACGAAGGGCTCTCGTAAATAGTCCACCGCAATTACCTATTC
>JAAXYX010000426.1:0-39822 GCA_036851915.1 Ptenothrix huangshanensis
AAAAAAAGCCAAGTGGATTGAATTGGGTATTGATGAACACTTTGATTGTATAGCGACAAAGACTGGTCGTGAGTTCTATGCTTTGGCTTTGATCTCTGTATTATCAGCCCAGGAAATGGAAAGTAATTGGAAACTGTATCGGAAGCGTAATGAAATCATGGAATGATATAATGCCACGATGACTGATACTAGTTTGGGTGATTAGTGACCGTAGTGTATGTGACCGGGAAGAGCAAGTAGGTATGAGTAGTTGGTGTAACCAAGATATGAGTTGATTATGGTTGTGCTCTTGGTCTGAGGAGTTGGCTTTGTAATGAAATATGAACTGGCAGCATTCATCGCATCGCATCGCTGTCACCGATCTTAATCACTTCCCGTGTTTCATGCAATGAATACGCTACTGCCTTTTGCATTACATTTCATTGCGCTGAATTGCACCATGGCATGCATGGCATGGCTATTGCTACCAGCACCAACCCGACGAGGTACCTTTATCTTAAGTGTACCTTGTCGTTGTCAAGTTCTCATGCTCAACTCAACGACAAGGTAGCTTCTGTACGTTGTTGTTCTGGGAAAGGTGAACTTGCACTCTCTTTTAAGTCAAATTGAGCAAAAGAAGAATTTGTTGGTTGTTGGTTTTTATTATCTGTTCTGCATCTGCTCCTTCAGCCTCAGTCTCTCATGCCTTTCATGTGGTGAGTCGTACAATGTAAAATAAAGTGTGTGGACTGTGTGCGGATGGATGCGGAATTTCATTGTTAGTTGGTACCTTCTTACGCCTTATTAACATACCGCGGACTACATACATACTATACTCCTACCTACCTGTGTATAATTACCCATACGTTCACACCTACTGGTCATTTACATAGGCGTTTGTTACACACTGCGAGTAATATTCATTAACGCTTATCAAACACTGCTCCCAACTTAGGCAACGTGTCTCGAACTCCGACTTCCCTGCACGGTGTACAGAGCAGTGTACGGTAGAGTTTGTAGGTATGTATGTATGGAGCATAATGTGCACCTCGACATTCTCGTGTCCTGCTTTGTTTTGTCTTCTCGTCTTGACTTGGCTTGGCTTGGCTTGGCTTGTGAACGATTATCAGTAGATTCTGTCCCATTGTTTCATTGAGGAGACGAAGACAAGTCAAAGGGAATATCCCACAGTTTTAATCGTTAAAGGTAAAAAGTGAGTGTTGGGACCAACAATATATTATGGCAAAGTGCGGTTTCTCAGGCTATCGTATCTTGGAATCGCATCAGGAACGGCAGACAGGAAGAGAACAAGTGCACATTACACACGTCAGCGGCCAAAGAACGTCACAGAATCACAGGCAAATCAAAAGTCAACTTAAATTAGTATCCCTCACTTGACTCTAATAAAACGTCGCTTGTCTCGTATCTACACTACTAGGTTCCTGTAATTAATCCCATATATCTCAATAGCATCTTTCCATGAACTTTTCCAGCTGATTTGAATTTAGAACCCATTTCAGAGCATCTTATCGTGAGCACGAAGAAGAGCGAAATTTTGATAAAATGCTCGATTTGCTCATTTGATATGTGTTCCTCATTCACTTTTTACAATCTTAGTTGTCAAGCGAATGTCAATGTCATTCTTACTGCCTCACTGCTACATGAATACGGTACAAGTAGTTAACTGTCATTGTCATTGTCATCGTTGTCGCAGCTTAAAGTGATAGGAAGACGGAGTAGGTAATACGAAGCAACAGCCAAACGTTGTTAATGTTGATCTTCCAGTCGTCCTGACCCTTCCAACAAATAAATCTTACACTCTTCTAGTCTGTCCGGTCGTGCCCTGTCCTGTCCTCTCTTGTCTTATCCACTCCTCGCCCTTTGTCACAATGACCAGACAAGACCATACCTTACCAACTTTATCATCCGATACAATAGCGTCTGCCCTGGGCAGAACGGGAAGACAGGAACAGTTGAATTGATTAGTATGAAAACCAGATTTAGATAGTAATACTAGAATTCGACTTGAAACTGAAATGCGAATAGAAGATCAGACTTGGACATTTCACATTTCCTTGTACATCTTCAAGCATGTATGTACATGTCTAATAAGCAGAGGATACAAAGCAAAGGAGTGAACTTATAGGAACAGGAACGAAACCTAGAGCCAGCTGCGAACGCATCAGATGAGCATATACCTACATTTTCCGATACAATGTGCCAAGGAACGAAATGAAATGTATCGACAACCAATAATGATGTGATTACGAGTGTTCCCTCTTATCAGTTGTATCTGAAATATGTGATGTCATGTAATTTAGGTTGAGCTTGATTATAAAAATTTTTATACATCTTGTTTTATAAATTATGTTGAAAGTCGAAGAAAAAATATTTAGAGAAGCAAAAGCAAACCAAGTGAGCTGATCATCAAATGAAATCAAATGAAATGAAACATTCAGGGTTTAATACACTGAGTTAATATTACAACAAAACAGTGAAAATATGTAAGTATGCGATGCAGTATTCAAATCAAGTTTGTGTACTAGTTTAACAAGTGGATCTAAACTTCCAAACACTTTTCAGCAAAGACACTTCTTCCTTCTTCTCTTCCTCCCTCTCTGTCTATCTGCTCTCTCCTTTGCCCTTTCACTGGTACGATTGCATACGCAGAAAGGCTGTCACACACACACATTCACACACTCATCGATCCGACAAACAAAGTTAAATATTTTGTACCGGAATGAGTCTACTGATGGACAAAGAATTATCTACGATTTTACGGGATTGACTTGTGCATAAATATTAGACTGAATTGTTGATGATGAGATGTGTCTGATTGAAATAGCGATTAGGTAGGAATGTCCATGTCATGCTGGGATTCAATACTATGATTACAAGTATTATATAATTGTCAATGTTTACAAGCCTCGAGTTGACCTTCTCAACTCCCATCCGATTATTCCCATTGCCCTCTTCTAATTCAGTTCAGGATGTGAAGGAGAAAAAGAGATTCAGTAGTCGTCTACTCCTATGTTCCTAAACGTACAACCTCCTCGTCTCTGTCTCTTTCCCTGTCTCTATTAACATATCAAAATGAAAATGAAGATACATGTCTATAAAATATCGACATGGATATCAACATGGACATCCACATCCACTTTGGACAGTCGACAACGTCGGGGCGATCATGCAATGCTTCAAGTTGAAGACGTTCAATGGATTAGTATTCTAATTGTATGTACACAGGTACCTGTGCCTACACACACACTGTGGGACTATGCACATATGTAGGCAGGTATTATATGAAAGTATGACTTTGTGTGTTGCTGAAACGTTTCGCATCCCTTCCACATCTAACATCTTCATCTCTTTCAATTCCAATTTGCAAGACAAATGTGATAAATATTCATAGTAAAAGTGGAGAATGAAGGAGATAGTGGTAATGTAGCGTAATTGACGGGATCGAAGATGTTATCCAAGCGTAAGATGGATAGCGTTAAATTGTTAAGCTTTTCAGAGAATCATGAACAATTGAGTTCCATCAAGTTCAACTTTTATTCATTTCATTAATATATTATGATGTCTCCCGTAATGTTTACATCGTTCTCCATACTTAATAATATTATTAAAGGAATAATTGGCAGGTTGGAAGTACACGTTGACTGCCTTTTGCACATTTCATTCCCATGTCCTGTCATACCATATCGTCAGATTACGTCCACTGATATTATTATGACTTTTCATTATACTCCATGTCGATTTTCGATCAAGTCCGAGAGTCCAAGTCCAAGACGAGTTTCACTTTGTTGTACATTAATTCTTCGCTGTTCTCGTCTGTTACAACTAAACTAATCCATGCAAGTCCAGAACAGAACAACGTTTATCGTCTAGAGCATGTAACCTCACAGACTCATCAATATTATGTGCAATAATTTCGCTGTAATTGTGCTGCAGCCTTTCCGTCGTATGTACATAGACCTTGTTGAAAACAAAATGATTCCAGTCAGATACATCTTTCTGCTGCTGTTTCTATCCCTTTTGCGATGTGTGTACATCAATTATATCCATCGATACTCTCATCATGACGTACCCACTCCGAGGATGCTCGATAATTTCGTTCCAATCTTTCAGACTGACTTTTATTTTATACTTGCTCTCAAGTTCAATGACTGTGATCTGATACCTATCAGAATCACAGACAGATTTCTGTATAAGGTGTCTATAGATAGATGTGTGTCTTCCAAGTCCAAACGCTCAAGAGGTACTCTTCTGTCCTACATATACTTAGCTATATGCTAAACCGTAATCGTAATGTCGACTTCAGAGTCAGCGCCAACATCAGCTTGACACGTATTAAGTCTGTAGACAGGAATAATGCACTAGATCGGCAGTTAAAAATATCGGTTTTACGTTCGACCACTCGTTGCGAGCGATACACGGAGAGAGAACGAGAGGGAGAGAAGAAGTCAGAAGACACATACGGCAATACAACGGAGCTTTAGTACATCAACAGAATCCTAGTAGTGTGAGTGATGACGACAAGGACGTGGAATAATATTGGTTGATTGAAGAATGATATTGGAATTGAAGTTGAAATTAAAATTGAAAGATAGCGGGTTCGCATGAGATGAGATGAGAATGGATGGGTATTAGGAAGCTTAAACTGAGGCTGAGTAACTGGTAAAGGAATTATTACTATTAAGTGCCCACTAAACCGTTGAGTAATGATGGTATTTATTTCGTTGAGGCGAGAGTGATAAAATCCAAGACGTAGCAGGGTTCTGACTTCACTTCAAAATAAATACAGTGCTCAAAATCCATAGTAGTGATGATGGCGATGATGATACCGATGCCGAAACCTGTCCTCGTCCTCGTCCTCTCTGTATTATTACACGAACCTACAGATCAAGTGGGTAAATTAAGGTACCTATGTACTTCCAATAAGTAAGTAAACAGTACTCACGACTCGTCTTGTGACACACAACGTAGAATAGAACGGTCCTCAATGCATCTTGAGAAAGGAATCGGCTGTAGGTAGTACTACCTTCACGGTTTAGCATTATACAGATATACATACAGGACCTACCTATGCTCCTGGTCTAGTTATTGAGCTGGTCAAGTAAGAAGATAAAAAAACGTTTGTGTTTTCATTTGGTTTTTTTAAATGGTGTGAATCATGTTAATTTTCTTTTTTCCTTTTTCTTTGAAAATAATAAATGTGTGAAGAAATTGAAGAAGGGAAAAAGAAAGAAAGAGTAAGTTATCATGCCTACTAAAGCTAAGTCAATTGAGTTTGAATTTGATATAATGGAATGAATCATAGGTATTTACATTTAAGTTTTGGGTTTTTAATGAAAAGAAGAGTATTGGGATTGAGAACGATTCGGAATTATAAAGTTGGAATTGTGACAATGTCTTGAAATAGTTTAATTTCCCCACAACATTGTGACTGGGATGTGATGTGAATGTGACGTAAGAAAGACAGACAATGCATTTGACTGGGTAGGACTACAGATATACGTAGAACCTGTGAAGTATGCAGCTACGCTGAGTAAACAATACCTACTTAGAAAGAGTTTACATGGATGACCAAGGTAGGCAAGGTAAAAAGACCAGAGTCGTCTACCTTTATCTATTATCCGTGTACATGCCACTCTGGTTTTTTCATCACAACTCAGATTCTCCGCAAGTCATGAACTTTGAATTAATTTTTTTTTTCGTTTTACTTCTTAATTCCAAACTGTGGGTCTATGTTGTGTGTGTTTGAGTGTGAATATGCAGATTCTCTGGTCGTCGTTATTGCTTGTGTTGATACTCATGTTCATCTTCGTATTAGCAATCGTCTTGGTATTTGGCCAGGGTGCATGTGTATGTGCATACAAGGGTTTTACTTGTAGGTGCAGGCAGATAATTTGCCTCCTGGTCTTGCATACAACTACAAATTATGTTTTTAGGATAGGCAGAACGCATTCAGCTTATTCCGACTACAATGAGAAAGATGTTACTGTACTTGCCTTGCGTTTAGTCATTGTTAAATGCACTATTAACACTATTAACAGCAAGAGAAAAGCAGCAGCAATGGAAATTTATGTAGCAGCAATCATTTATTAGTAGCCTAAGCGATAGCAAATCGCAATGGTAAAAGCACAAGTAGAAGCCATGATCAGATGCATTTCCACACACACACACTAGCACGCATCCTTCAGATTCTTGAGGAGTGAAGAGGAGCAGTGAGAAATGTAATTTTTAATCTGGATGTTTCCCTGAGGAAATATCATCTCATCATGAGTGATCTGATTATCATGAATGACGACATCGACTCCATCAAGTGATCACCGAGCCACAGAAGCAAATGCAGAAGGAGATGCAGACGAAGGGGAAAAAAGAAGTCTTATAGAGCTTCTTTTGTCCTTCTACATACTTGTCTGTCCGTCTGCCTGTCTCCGTGTTCATTTCATTTCATTTGACTTGGTTGCATGTAGAATGGAGAATGTAGATAGTGGGCCGTCATATACACAACAATATGAGCGCTCCATCATCATGACACTTCCATACTGGTCAAATATTTAACAAGTCTCGTCTTTTGTAGACATTTTTTTGTGCTCCTCTCTTTGAGACCCTAGCCAGTCGACAAGTCACATTTGAGTGAGAAAGCTCTTTTTATGGAACCAATGTGTGACCTATGGATTTACTTACTTTACTCTCTTCCATTTCCTTTTCGTCACCTTACCTTATTTTTATTATGTAGTCCTTTTCAATTCTCAATCTTTTAGCTATTGAGCATTATTATGATTCTGCTATTATTACATAAATTACATCACAGTCTATTTTGAAATTTATATTTTGGTAATAGTTAAACTCCACACTTGAAACTACAAACTGCTAACTACGAAACTGCACATTAGACTCATTTGACAAAGTTTCTGTACTTGGTTCCCACCAGCACATCAGAAATGCACGTACATATACACCCACATCCATCAGCTATCATCTATCACTCACCTTTACTATGCATCCAAAGATGATGAGAGAGTGAATATGTGTGAGTTATTTTTGACTTTGGTACTGTTTGAGTATGCATCTATATTTATACTCGGACGTCATAATTTTTATTTCTCATTTTAAAACATTCGGCGTCCTCGGACACTCCGATTCGAACCAACCAAGTCGTTTGTGTTTTATTGTAATTCTCTACCTTCTTGAACTCAGTCAATCCAATCTGGTCTTGTGGTACAGTCGTCTTCCTTTTCTCTAAAACGTCCAGTCCTCCTGCAGTCACTTCTAAAAATTTAGACAATTAACCAGCCATGTCTCTTCTTTTACACTTGACGTGACTCTCTTTCTACCGTTTCCCCTTGAAAATTTTTAAAAATAAAGATAAACCTAAACCAAAATTCGCACTAGTGCTTGTTCGTACCTTCTTGTATACTCTAGTCGAACTCAACCATGTAATTTGGTACAGCTACACTAAAGTTTGTCATTTGTAGGAAGAAAAAAAGTAACTGAAACTGTGAGGGATTGTATATGTACACCTTGCTATTCTCCGTTCGTACAGAGAGGTATTCAAAATCAAGAGAAAAACCCTCACAATCCTAACATTTTTCTTCTGTTCGTTGACAATTGTGAATGTAATTTATATTGAATATTGTAAAATTTACATACATACGTACTTGTGACTGTAAGAAGTATATAGACAAGGATATAAATATACTACATGTACCTATATAATACTATAATGTACCTGCAGAAACTAAGTGATTGCGTTGAAAATTGAATTGAAAAAAATTGTTCCAGTAACTTTATCCTTTTGTCACAGCATAGCAAATAGTAACTGAAATAGTGGTAAAAATTGAAAATTGTACAACGGTAGTGCGGTTAACTCGTATGTACACCTAGTCTGTCGTCGTCTGTGGAGTATCATCCATATACTAATAGCGTTCTACCATACCATAGCATTGTCATTGCCATTGCCATTGCCATCCATTGGGAACGCTAGAGAAACGAAGTGAACGTTTTTTTGATTAGTCGTTGTCTTGCACATCTTCCTTGGTTACTTGCAACGTTTATCTGAATCCAACGCATTGTACAATATCCGTATTGTTATTTTCACTGTCACAGAGATCAAGCCCGTTCTGTTCCTCAGGAGGGACCCGTGCGACCAACTGTAACAATACACTGGTCAGTATGAAGTCTCCATCGAGACCAATCAATTTACATCACTTAACCATAGCGCTTCTAATTCTCCTCGGACTGCCAGACCGGAACCAATGCGGTAAGTTACATCTCTTTATCACACCTATTTATCTCACCTCTACCACTTCCACTTCAATCTTGATTCACACATGTACATACACACACATCTTAGAGTATGAGTCGAAGGCTTGTCATTAAATATCACGAGATAACATACTGTCAACTTACTTCCGCACACACGTCTTGCCTTTCCACATTCATATCCACGTCCACATCCAAATTCAACATTCAACTTCCACATATACAATACAATACTATATACTGTGTAGACTCAGCACTCGAGCAAGACACGTAGGTATATATGTAAATGCACATACAAATGATACATAGATACATATGTGGACGTGAACCTACCGACTTACTTATCGAACATATTATGTCATAGAGGAAACGTGGGATTCATATTGCCTAGGAATGATGTACACCACACATCCGTGAAAAGAATGTTGTACGGTTTGTCTCCAATAATGAATACATACTTACCCAGGTATGAAGGCATATAATTATATACACAGAGAAAGATAAAAAGCGACCATGAGTAGGTCTAGCCGTCTAACCGTCCAAGTCTAAGGTAAAGTCTAACGCAATACTTGGCATTTTGGTCTCTAGTACAGACAACAGTATTGTCATAAGTATTCCGAGTCATCCAACTGTAGTGTAAAGACAACATAAAGTTGAATGCTTCGTAGCGAAAAAAGCGGAGAGCATGCAAAATTTTACGTATTCCCAATCCTGACTGTTGACTTGTCAATGTTGCAGCACTAGAGCCTATGTACATATGCGCTATCTCTGCATACCGGTGGTGCAATGTACAGATTTGAGAAGACAAGTGCGACGGCCAGAAAAAGCCAGCAATCTCTTATCCAAATTAACACCCACAAACCGCATCAGTCTATGCACCGGCTCCCTTCCTGCTCTCCCCATATAGAGCAACATTACCGTAGATGCGTGGATAAACACGCAATTTGGCGAAAAATATGATGGACTGAGACAGTCGAGTAGACGTATACATAGTGTGGAAGTAGAAGGAGTTACAGTAGCGTCTTTTTCTTAGGTCTTGGTTGCTCCGGCTTCCACTTCCTTTCATCCTTCCTGCATCATGCCATGCTTCAAGTTTTCAGCCATCTCACGATCTCCAACTTTTGGTTTCAGGGATTGAAGAAAATACTGCATGTAGAAATAAATATCATCTAGTACCTCAGATCTGTTAGATAAGATAGAATGGTGAACTGGTTACTGGTTCCTCTCCCTCTCTGCGTCTACGTGTGTGCCATAAACCAAAGACAGTGCACTAATACATATACGCAGATACGTGGAACAGAAGCTGAAGAAACCACTTCTCTGAACTTGAGACTTGAGATTCTAGATATATTTCTGTTACTTTATTTATATATATCTTTTTTTCTATCAGATTTCGATACACATGGGGTGCAGAGGCAGACAATTGCAAGCTTTTCCTTTCACCAATTATATCACATCGCACTCTTTACAAGATCCTCGAGATTGTTTTTTTCTTGTGGGTGAGTTACGCAAACAAATGGGGGTATAAATAGGTGCACTTGATGTTATAGTTGAAAAGAATTATTATGACATTGTAGTCAGGAAGAGAAGAGGGCTGGGGGAGAGAAAGGGAGGGAGTTAAGCTAGAAAAGTTGAGGATATTGTCTTGCTGCATTTTACTATCTCATAAAGTTGGAGGAGAGTCAAAGGGAAAAATGAAGCCTTTAAAATAAATAAAAAACGATCATGTTAAAAACCTTCGGATCATTAATGGTCATTTTTGTGAGGACATTGACTGGATGAGAATGAGTGTAGAGATCAGATGTGGACGGTAGACCGTAGATTCAGTAGATTACACTGTGGACTGTAGTGGAGAGGGTAAATTGATAAGATACTTTAGCTTATTAAGATATGATAAACAACAAGTAAAAGTGGTCGTCATATCCTCCGCACCGGTTTCGGACCTTTCTCAACTTTATTTCACACAGGTGAGCTTAGCGTAGCATCGCACAAAATCACCACCAAAACGCAAGGAATGGGAAGGGACTGGGAGCAATAGAACGTGTCTACTTTGAAAGTCTATGCAGCAAGAATACCGAGTATGTAGATATAGCAACCGTTGGATTCTACCTACATACATACATACATGCATAAATGATCCTGGGATGGATATAATTTATAACAATGGAACTGGTTACTTTTGTTGGTGCTTCGTTTCGTGATTCCTCCTTCTAAATTTCTTTGACATGGACTTTTGCTTTTGCTCGTGTTACTTGGCAGAATAGATATGTATAAGGTAAATTACAGAATAAATCAATGTAGTTTATTAAAACTCGCTACAGATTTTGAGAATAGACTAACTCCAAGTACATTAGGTATTTCCATCGATGTTTGCTTGCCAGATAAAAATCAACTAAGGGTGGTATTCATAAATCAGTTCGTGCCTCAACCGAGTCTGGTGCTGTCATTCTGATATTTCCCAGCAACACAGCCTTCTGAGTTATAATTATATGGGCAAGGATTGCAGCAGTAGCACTAGCGATCACTGGACGTTGACGGTTGACTGTAGCCACATTATCAATATCAAAGTGAAACAATGGAAAGCGTATCTGTATTATTGATTTGAGAACACGATTACAATTAATTAATGTGAAAATTACGTCAGGTAACTAGTGTCGTTAGTCCTTTATCTGTACACAAGAGCAATATCCAGTCATGTACAGAGTCTTTGTCTTTCACTGCTGGACTGGAGAAAGAAATCTTTACTGACATTTCATGTTTTTCTTTATGACTGTCAAGTGTATCTAATTATATCTGAATCTCCACCACCACCACTAACTACACATGCAGCATTCTCTCGTCTTTTTCCTCTCGTGTGTTGCTCGTAATAACCTCGTAAGTAGGTAGATACTTACCTACGCAAAGAAAAACTTTAAAAGCACAATATCCCTTTAGAAATGCACGTAGCAGTCACATATCATTATTATAGCTAATGATGACAAGTATATAGCTATGTACGTAGATATGTATATTGGTGTTGCTAGGTCCATATAATACATACAATGTTTCCACCGCGTGCAGATTGGAGATTCTCATTGGATTACATTTTATTATTTGATCAAAACTAAAGGTGAATTTCCCAGCTAATTTAAAATCAAAACATTTACATGAGTCGTGAATCTTTTTAGTAGCGTTTTATCAGAAGTCAAAAGCCTACTCCTCCGCATGAATCTTTGTGCAATCAGGGAGTCTGATGTTCTTGTACCCTGACGATTAGCATGTTGACTACTTGGTAGGTGAGTTTTGAAGATTAGCCGTGCCATCATCTCCCAGTATGTATTCCTAGACTAGGAGATGCTTCGGGAAAAACAATTGAGAGTGTGTGCTGGGTGTAGGGACAACAAAGGGAAACGGGAATAAGGAGAAAAAGAAAAGCTTGTCGGGATCGTATAAATGTTTTGAAAACGTTAAACTTTGTGTGGCATTGTCTGCCTTCATAGAGATATTAGATTTATGCGATGTACAACAAAAGTCAAGTCGTCTTGTCTTGTCTTGTCTCTTTGAAGCCCCGTATGTCCTCGTCACGTCGTAAATCAGTTGCTATTTGATAAAAATTGTTTTCATGTTGATTCAGGATTCTGCATTCTGCATTCTGCATCTCTAGGTATAGACGAGGGATAAAACGCTTTAACGTTTCAAATCATAATCGCTTTTCTCTCGTCTCTTCTATAGGATTTTCCACTTTGGGGTTATTGTTTTTTTGCTGTTGTTTTACTGTTTTCAAATTCCCATGACTCTATATCTGTAATCTGTCCGTATGTACGGTAGGCTAGAGGATATTGAATTATTGTTACTGTAAAGTTTCAAGTTCATCAAACGTAATGGAGATAAGTATGGTAGTATGGTAGGTAACTGACTTTTTTGTTTGCAAATTGCACCACACCAGCAAGTCAAGTACAAACTACTGTGTACTGTAATCCTATAAAATGCAGAACAGAGCTACGGAGCTAGAGAACAGAACAGTAATACATAATTGGACAAACTTGATTCGTAGGTGCAAAAAGTAAAGAGTCAGAAGCAGCGCAGTAGCAACAAGCAACAGTTTATAATATACGAACCAAAGCACCAGAAGAGCAGCTCACATGTTTCTGGTAAATGAGATGATCGCACTGTGGCTGTACATAAAGAGTATGTGCGTTAGCAAATTTTTATGACTATATGATGTAATTATCAATAAAAAGTGTTGAAATGTTCAACTAGCTACAAAAAATAGATGAATTAATCATGCAATCCCGTATTTGCTCATAATTACTCATTAGGGAAGTCATCAAGAAAATCAAGATCCGGATTAGTGAATAATTTGTGGCTGTCAAATGTATTTTCAATTTGAACTCAAACATTGAAACAGGTATACTAACATGGAGATGGACAAGGTGTTTCTTGTAGTGTAATTACATATACACACACTGCAGTTTTCCTGCCACTCTTGTACGCCTCATCGTTTAACTTTACATGGACTGTATAATTTATCAAGAGATACTCACCGATAACGATAACTACACGAGGGATTCAATTATGATTTTTCAAATCAAATTTAATAATGGGTTAAAGTTTGGAAATTTAACGTTTTTGGACACATTTGAGGTTTTTTACGCTGCTCTTGCTATCGGTTTCCAGTACTCTCATGTGACTGCTGATTACTGGTCCTGCAGGTAGAGAGAATGCAGGTGTTTAAACAAATATTGTCTGACCAGTAAAAGTTGGTGGAAAGAGGGATGACTTGACCACAATGACAGTGGGTATAAAGTAGGTTCTCCTGTGGAATTTCGTGCAAAAAGAGCAGCTTCACATGCACGGGGAACGAGACTACGTCACCGGAACGAAAGCCAACTGTATCATAAGATGAATTATTTTCCCATTACAATAATTTTCTATTTTGTGTGAATTGCTTTGGCTCCTATGTGCACTCCTTGGAAAGATAGTACTCGAGATTTGGACGATAGCAATAAGGGTTTACCTGGCATAAATCAAATCAATATTGTACCTACGTGAAGGATACTTCACATTACGATAAAATTCCAACTCGGACACATTTCCTTTGGAGGTTTATTGATAATGAAAGTATAAATTATGATGTGTTTAGTGTTTAGCAGTATCTAGCAATTTTATTGTGGTTTCGGCATGTAGGAAGTCTCGGTGGCATTTACGTTTTTCTTTGGTCTTCGCCTTCGTTCTCTCGTAAATGTACTTATGTATAGGTTCGTACACGTGCAATTTAAACATGTCTCTATGGATCTGCAGTGTGAGGGTAGCCTGTGAAAGAAGAAGGTTCTTGGCTCGCCGTGTCTTTATATACCATGTCTTGCATTGTCTTGTCTTGTCCTCTCTGGTCTTCGGGTTTCATACATGGTATCAATATACTGCGGCTATGGTTGCAACTGAAAATGCAATTATGGTTACCATCACCAATTTACAATGTTCAGAAGAGGACCCGACCATAAGACCAAACTAGCTAAAAGACAAAGTTATGCAATTCGGCAAAGCTATTGGATTGTTTGTTGGTGTGGGGCATAAGGATATATTTATTTATACCTGAGGACGAACAACGAGCAAGACAGTTGTTTTTCCGTGCGGAAAGTATGACTTGAGTTGATTTGACGATGAAGCGAGCACATCTATAGCATATACCTAGCCTTACTGGTCCTATGGTCACTCCGAGGATTTGTGTAAAATTCAAATAGATAGCGAGATAATAAATGGGAAATTTGAAGTGAGAGATGGAAAGCGCTTAGATTGGTAAATCAAAGTCCATAGTAGACGGAGGAGAGACCAGGAGCCAGAGCAAGTAAGGGGAAGGAGAAACGATGGAAGGCAAATGAAGACAAGATAGATGATATTAGGAAGGAGGATGCGATGCATCTGATCAGTACAACCGTCCAAATTACATCCATTTATCTCCATACAATTACACATTATTACACCTGATGAAGAAGCCTGAGTGAGTACGTGTGTGTTGTGTGTATATATTTGGAAGTTAGTGCTTCTGTTGCTCACACAGAATGATTTCTGGTCGACGGGTGGGAATGTAAATGGACGTGAAATGAAGACAGGACGAATATAATATATGATTGTGTAACATTGTGTTTAAGAAGAAACAAGTTCGTTGACTCGATTTTTCCGACCGGATGGTATGAGCCCATACACATTACATTACATTACACTACACTACATTAAGCACAACAACTACTGTGAGTGTGAGATACACAGACAAGGAATGAAGGAGTCTGAGGAGTGCGAAGAAGTAAAGGTAAATGCAGAGGCTGAGAGAGAGAGAGAGAGAGAGAAACAGAATCGCCGCTGGTTGTCTTGTTTCAATTCGTGGTCAAAACACCAAAAAATACCATGTGGCCTTGCCGCTGGACAAGCAAACTTTTTTCATCTACCTGCCTTCCTTGCCTACATCGCATCGCATCTTCGCGTATCCTTCTAGTCAACCATATGCTCCAATGCATTGCCTTGTCTACCAATACCAGGCCACAACTGTAAGCGGCGTCATCCTATCCAGTTGTGAGTGACACTGTCAATGTCAACTGAGCTGGTACTGGCGCTTGTGCTCGTCTCTTCACCGAATAGCCAATAGTGCCAAGATATTTGGATGGGATCCCGACGATTTTTCAAACACTAATGTTGTAATTGCACGACAGAAACAAATTACCCGTCTTTCACCACACCTGTTCAATTGCATTGATTTTGATTTTTCCCCACTTACCAGCGTCCTGTTACCCCAACGGCATGTATGCCAATCTTACATTAGCCTTCCGCTTGCTTGCAATTCTAATTCTAGTGGGATCTTACTGTGCAGTGTACATACAGAAGTTCCTAATGGTGTAACATACCTAGTGCATAGAGCTGAGAACATGAGATATTATAAATAAAATAGCATGCATTTGGGAATTTGCCATTTCATGGAATAACGAAACATCAACATTATCCTTTCGAATCTGCCCCTCAAGTGCCAAAGAAGCATCATCATCGTGCTGGCATTCACCCATGCGTAGGTACATAGTCAGTATACCGGTGTGGGGATGAAGTCGAGAATGAAGATGATGATGACACTGTTGCAGGTGATTGTATGTATGTATGTATGTATGGATCTATGACTCTAAGGCCGTATGTACACACACCTACGAGCACATGGACTTGAAAAAGTGCACTCGTGTAACTTGACAACTTCCTATTTCATTCAATCTGGTTTCAGCTCAGCCAACATTCATCATCATTATTAGGAGAAGCCTCATCCTCATTATGTCTCACAGCTAAAGGACTTCGGCATTTCCATCCACATTTACAACGATAACACTACTACCAACACCAGCACACTACATTACGATTCCGATTACCATTACGATTACATTCAGTTGCATACGTTATCAAGTTTCTACCTGCATTGTCTGCTCATCTGTTTCTACAACAATTTGCATGCACATCCAAGGTACTTATGCACCAATGTTCATAGACACGGCAAAGTCGGCAGTTAGAGATTGTGTAAATTCTCTCTTACAGAATCTTGGGTGTCATCCTCATTTTTTATTCGCCCATTTCTCTCTTTCTTTCCCCTCAATTCATTCTTGCCAGTCTAAATCTGGTTGAACTCTGAATGTCTTGCTGGATGTGTAAGCTGTGCAAGTGTGGAATGTCTGTTTAAGGTGGTGGTTGACTAAATGAGGATCTACCTGCTTACCAAAGTTATTTTTTTAAGTTTCTACAAGATTTTACAATCGTATCTGTAATTGTCCTTTATGGAATGCACTCTTTCCGCCTCACAATGTCCTCCTCCATATGTATTTAGGTTTAGATTATATAATTGTTGGCAAGAGAGTGATAAGCGTAAATGTGTACAGGTATGGATATTAGTATGATAACAGTTGCAGTATGTCCAAAAGTGAACACAGATAGATGGGTATAGCATTAGTGTGGGTAGATAAGTATAGCATATCACGCTGACAGAGGCAAGTAGAAAATTGAAACTGCGGCAGTCATTTTGTATTATTTATATTTAATGCTCCTATTAGACCTTCTGCATAGTTAGAGGTTGCTAGAGTTCTAACGCAAGACGCCGCTATTTACCTCTTCCGTCATATTATGTATCTGCTGCAGCCAGGATATTGTGTTGCTGGGATGGTTAGTTGTGGAATCTACAGTTTCATTAATTTCCCCGCAAATGTGCAAGAATGGAGTATGGTGTAAAGTAGTATCCTGAGCAGTATACAGACTAAGTGAATACTTATACCTGAAACAATCCAAGAACAACAACAACAAAAACAACGTATTTAAGTGGAGATTAGCACAGCCTTTGTTTTCGAATGGAAATAAATGGACGTTTGTGTTCCATCACTGTAGTTTTATTACAGACCACAAAATAACTATGTGTTCATCCGAACAGATATGTAACGATAATGAGGCAAAGTCAAACTTATCCCGACTAGCTCTAGCTGAAGTACTTCAGTGGGCTGATAATGCCAAAACCCAAAACAATTCACCGCTCGACTAAACTTCATCTCATTAATCACTCTTGTCTTGTATCTTCATATTGTTTTTTTTCTGTATTCAGCACTCAAGTTCAAGCTATGAGAGATGTAGCAAACACTACAAGCAAGAGAACAGTGGTGTGAGCATAGGTAGGTAGGTGTACTAATAATATCCGTACCCAGTACGTTGTGGGTATTAGAAGGATAGTTAGGACTAAGGAAGAAATCATGCCTGCCATTTCTAACTGGATTTTGAATCCGAGATCTGTTATGTTATTTAATACGAAGGCTGGCTGTTGATGTTAAAGGAATCGCAAAGTTGATATAATGGAGGAAGATTTGAACCTGTTCTCACTGTATCTGTCATGTCATTTTATTATCGGCTCATCTCATCTCTTCTTAATCTTCATCTCATCTCCATTCTGTCTTTCATAATACAAATCATATTTCATCTATATTTCTTATTTCATACTTTGTACCTTGATGTCAAATCTATGTGGTACATGAAAGGTAAATGGCTATCGGCATGTATATGTCTCATCATCAACATCAACTGCAGAGTCAGGCCAAAAGTTACAGCTTAATGGATATTTATTTGATTCAATGTCATCTCAAATTAACATTATTGCTTCACATTAGCTTCATGCCCAAACTCGTGTTAGGTATGCGGAGAAACACACAAGTCAGAACAGAGAAGAAGCAGCGACAGACCATGCATACAGGATACTCTTTGACTTTTGACTTACAGAAGGTAGTTGTCTTTCCATTATCAATGGGCACAGGGAAGCTACCAACACAATACAGCTTTAACATTATATTACATTACATTGCATTGGATTGCATTGTATTGTGTTTGCTTGATTTTTTATCTTTCGAAAGATGCACATATTGTTTTTATATAATAGTAATAGTAATAATAACAATAATAATAAGTAAAGGACCACTGAGTTACTTAAGCTACGATTTTGACAACGACCAAGACTACAATCTACATTATGTTGTACTAGTAATGTGACTATAATTGTTATATTCTTAAACGATGGTATAGAGTATAATCTCAAAGAAAAAACATGCAAAGGCATACAGACAAATTAATATGGTCCATGTAATCCCTAATGAAAATGAGCATTAGAAAGAAATTTCAGTTAATTCTGAGACGGTGAACATGAATAAAATTAACCAAGGAAGTTGATTTCCTTTCCTTGAAATGTGTAGATACTTATCAATGGTTAATCCTGCTGGTATGAGTTTACAAAGATCTTCTGCTTCTCTGACTTTAAATGCTCGTAAATGGCTAAATAGGTAAAAGCTATAAAGTTGTATACAATTTAGTTCAATTTAAAACTCAAGTATATACCCACCTACCAATCTCATCTCACCAAACTGACAACAGAAATAGTAACACTGGTAATAATCATTTGGGTATGTATCTACGTACCAAAAACATGCCTTGCATTGTGTTGTATATAGTCGTAGTAGCTCAAAGCTTCACTTTTCGCTTGGCCTTAACCTAGGCATATCGCAAAGTACACAATGCCACACGATGGCTAAGTACAGACACAGACGGCAATTTAATGCAATGTAGGTATGAAGATTGTGTAATAGCACATTCCCTACACATTCTGTCTAACGTACTTTTTATTAACTTTTTTTATTAATTTTTAAATGTAACCTTCTTAATTTTAATCCGACTAACTGTTACACATGGTCTCTCTTTTTAAACATTAAATAAACTAAATAGCTACTACCAAAGTACCTGCAGGCATGTTTCTTTCTTCTATTATTCTATCTCATTTTCTTCCGTTGTCTCTTCGTCGCCCATCTCCACTACATGTACGGTTTGTAGGAAAGTATGTAGACACCTACATTGACAAGTAGGCAGCAATCAGTCATACAGTCATAACCACAAACTACTTTTGAATCGGAATGCTAACGCTTCTGGTCTGGTCTATATTTCACAGACTTTGCAGAATATCAATAGAAAAATTACAGTACTTGGAATTTTGATGATTTTCATTGAAACCAACATTGAAATAAAGTCCACAAACTGTCATAATGGAATGACTAAGCTTGGATGGATATGGATATGGAAATGATTTCAACGAGTCCATTTGTCGTTTGTTACCGTACTATTTACATTTCAATTGTATCTATATGCAGTACAACGTACAACAGACTGTTATGGGTTGCCGCGTGGAATGCAGAATTGTAATAGTAACTGATTTCCCTGTGAATTCAAAGAGCTAATTGAATAAATAGAATGGATGTTGTACACGCATTACACCTACAATTACGATCCAATCATACAAACGTAAGAACATAGGAAGTACGGACAGGCTAATTACTACTGCCATTGTGAGCTTGTAATGCTGTTCACCAAACAAAACAATTTTACAGTAGCAAACAATATAAGTATATGGTAAAGTACCTTCATTAATTGCCTATGTGTAGCCATATAACGTACGTAAGTACCTACATGTATGCAAGTTGGGCAGCTGTGGAGCGAACATAATAATCATCTTTACGTAGCTTCACCCGTACAAAGACAAATATTACGTGAGTGGAAAGACAAAGCCGAGCCGAAATCAAAGTCCAAAGACAAGAGGGAACGAGAACGAGATCAGGAAGATATGATGGTCCAGTTGTAGTATTGGTCTTCACTAGAAGTTTCATAAAAAAATTAACTAACGTTTCGGAACACGTACGATATATCCATACTATAGGATATACCTATACTGTACAATAGTTTGGCAAATAACTTGTGCAAATTGAATTCTGAAGCGGCAATCTATTTAAGTATTTACACACATGCAATGACTTTTACAAGATACACAAAATTGCTTTTTATTTTCCCTCTGATTACCATTAAACTCTAACGGCATTCATCAATAGTACAAGATAACAATAAAAAAATGGTTTGACCAGCAGTAATGATTAAAGTACAAATACAAATAGAACAAGAACAACCACTACAATGTGTCTGTACACACCACACAATGCACACACAGACAAATCTCGACAAAAAAGATGTTTGCTTCTCGTACCGCAGATTATCTATAGAACTAAACAACTGAACTACTGCAGAACATGAAATCGTGGGACGTAATGTAAAGACAGTCTTGAAAGGCGATACAGCTACAGCTACAACAACTACAACTACTGTAATAAGTTTGCAGGATAAGTAGCAAAAGCAGCAAGGAAGGGATCCAGTGTATGAAATGGGTGGCCATGGTCAATAGTTAAGGAGAAGAATTACAAGGAATTCACTTAGCAATAATAATAATGACAAGAATTTCAATTTAAAACCTGTTCAATAGTTTCCTCTCCGGATGACTTTGACAGTTAACATGTCGATTCGAATGCATTACAATGCATCACATCTCTCCGTTCTTAGTTGGTGGCAATTGTGAAATTGCAAATGATAAGCTATCTACCGCGACCGTTGCAGCATTGATTTGCCTTTGCAACTCTCCATGCTTGCAATCTAGTAGCTCCGTTCGTTCCGTCGACGCGACGTCGTGTCATAATGCCGTATCACCTTATGTAGACTGGATGAGCATATAATATGTACATTGTCTGTTTGTATTGTAGAGCTGATTTTTACATTTTGACTTTTTACTTAGCCAGGAACGACAGAAGCAAAAGCAATGTAATAACGAGGAACAAGTCTGTTTACGTTCCAACATGAACCTACTTAGGTAATTGTGAATTGTCGGCAGATTTTTATTTACATCGCTAGAAAATGAATGTGGATGTTATGACATTAGCGAAGGTACAAAGTAGTTTTTGTACCTTGTAGAAGACGGTAGAAAAAGTTCCGTACATTTTAATGGAAAAAATTAATAGAAAAGAAAATGTGGAATGTATCAGTGTAATCTTATAACGCATCGCCATCACAATCGCCATCGCCCTAGTCCCTGCGTCCGCACTAACTTTATTACATCTGTGGAGATTCTGTTAGTATTCTGATTTATTTCTTCGCGTTCGTCAGGTTCGTCAGGACAGGAGGCTACCGGTGCTGGAAGGTAAAGAGGGACACTGAATAACATCCATGGCTAATGCTAAGTGCGAGACAAGAGTAGAGGCAGCATCACATTATTAGCTCAATAAGACAATGAGAAATGTTCGAAAAATTGTAAATTGTTCCGGCTCAAGTTTACGGTTTACATAATGAGATGATGGATGCTGGGAATGTTGTGTATTTACAATCCCCCTGCTGCTCTCTCCCTTCCATAGTGTGTCTTATTCATTTTTTTGCACACAGGGCACACTAGCGTGCCCTAGGCTAGAAGAAATTTGCAATGGGAGACATTTGTGCAAAATTAAAATGCACAAGTATCCTACGTATGCTCTATGTTACATTATGTTATGTCATGTTATGTATACATGGCTCTTGTGGACACAAGAACACACAAGTATGTATTATGTATGTTCTGTCTAGCATGACTTATTACAGTAAGAGACGGGCACAGACAGATGAAATAACTGGAGGCATATTACACTTGAATCTATAATTTCACTTGTACAAGTCACAAGTACAATTGCAGGCCGTAGGATTAGATGCTTGCACTTGACTCGCCATTTTATGGATTATTTGCTGTATTACTATAATTACCCAGCAAGAAACACCTTTATTAAAGACAGAACGGCAAACGGCAACTTAGTCTATTGTAGAGAATGAACCCAACGCGTCAATTTCGTCTGACCATACCACATACTTGTCCGAAGTGCTATGTCCTTACTGTACTATAGTAAAGATATCATTGCCTTTTGCTCTAGCCACAAGTCTTATTAGTGTTGTGACTCTGAGGCGCCCAACTTATTATTTTATTTTATTTCTTACTCTTGCCCATTCCATTCCCTACAAACAATACATTCATGAAAAAAGGAAGAAAGGAGGGAAAAAACTATAATATTATGGAACTGATGGTGCTTGATTACTGATTACACGAACATTAGAGCACAAAAAATATTGCATAATACAAAAAAAGTGGAGAGGCTAACTGTAGACAACGACTGTATATGTATGCACATAGGTAGATATCTCTCTCTACATAATATATCGTATTCTACAGCTGTCTGGATGCTCACTGTGTATCGACCAAGCAAGCACATAAGAACAACAGGGTAGGCTCACAGTGTACGGTGTAAAGTGTACACAGAGCCAAGCAGAACAGTATCACTGTAAAAGCTTCTGTTCGAGAGAGAAAGAAAATGCAATTTTGATGAAGTACATGGAACCCATGATGAAAAGGAAACAAGAAAGAATGAAAAGATATGCCGTAGGAATTGTCTGACTTATTACCGCAGTTGGCTGTGGTGAATATTTTACACAATCATAATTTTATTTTGTATATATATACATGTATATATATATAATTTCTTTGCATAAAGAGATTCCACAACATCGTACAAGGCAGGCTAATATTCACAGTCATATCATAAGTACGCATAGGAATATAGAATAGAATAGGCATAGGCAAGTTGGTATGTAGGATGTAGTCATGTTACAAAGAGTAGTGTTATGTTGTTTGCATCCAATGGATCTTCATGCGGTTCTTCCTGAACACAGAGTTGAACTTAAAATACTACAGAGAAGAGAAATGAGAGTGACATTCTCATAGAAGGGTGGAAGTAGAAGTAGAAGTAGCTCTTCAATGAGTCGAAAGAGAAAAAAAACTTCTTCGTCAAGTTGATGGACAAGGAGAATGTTTTGTGCGAATTACAGTTAGGAAAAGATGCTTAAAGGGCTTCTAAGAATGGAATGGTCAGTCACTCTCGACCGCCGTCACCGCCAAACTAATACCGATCCAAACCAAACCACTGGCACTCAGTACGAACTACTGACGGACTACACGGATATAGTATTGTAGTATACACTGCCGAGTAGTCAGACAGTGCTGTACTGGGCAGCGTATCTTTTGTATTTATTCTTATTCTAAATGCATGTGGGAAAAAATTGATTTACCTACTTATATCGATATGCAGAATCTCTACCACCGAATCAACCAACGTCGAAACGAAACCACCAACACCAAGCCATCATTAGCTTCTAACTTACCTCTTGCCTTGTTGTTTCCCTATGGTTACTCATTGGGAAAATCCAATCGTAAAGCGGTCATTATACGGTACAGTGACAGAATGAAAGATATCACTTACCGATTAAACTATTATATCATATCATTAAGTCTGAGTTAGGGACCACATCAAATATTTCCACGAATACGTCCATTATTTCGTTTTCTTTTTCGTACATTTTCAATTACTCAACCAAAGGTTCGCGTATCAAATGCAAACCTAAAACCAGACATCGGGATATTTTGACAAATTGAAATTATATGCTGGAGTTGATAGCTACATAAAGAGAATCTCTCAATGACGTTCATACTGATATTTGAACAGATGAGCTGGTAAGCTCTTGTAAAGTCTTAACCGACGCGGTTAGACGGTTCAAGTATGACAAGGAATTTTGTAAATAACAAGTAATGCTCAAGGAGGTGGATTGGTACACTCTAAATATGTACATAACAGTTTATTATTTGCATTTTGCATCCCATCGTCATTACGATGCATAATTATGAGACGATAGTGTGAGTTTACTACGAAATGGTCAGAGAGTAAAATAAATACACACTTTGGTATTCCAAGTAAAACTGCACACTGTCGGATGATTCCATGTATAGAAAAAAATGTGCGGAGATTACTAAGTATACTGTATAATGTACAGATATAGCCTGTAACATACATGGACGTTGTAGTTAGAAACCATACCATAAGTGATCCCTTCAATTTTTGGAATAATTCGCATCCAGTAGATAAAAAAACGTTTGAACCCGTGCTTACCTATGTGTTGCGGGCTAAGCCTTTCATTACAAGTCGTATGAGTAACAACATCAATTTGTACGTAATAAATTTCTTTTGGCTGAAAGGAAAAGAGTGGGTTGGCGATTCAAGAAGCCCATAATTAGAGTAAAACAAGTATCATGTGCGAATGAATTCATGTAAAAGCGGCAAAATTATCCAATTTTTTCTCCCACACTCATATCTGTCCTTTCATGCCATTCCAAGATATGGATGTACGTATGTAGAGGCAGGTACCCACATCTGGGCAACTCCTCGTCCGCATCGCCAGTTTTTGCGTGAACTTGAAATGCAATTCCATTTCGATAATTTTGATAGAACTTGAACCCTCTCCTTGCATTCTCGACACTGGTAAATGTATAATCATGTGTCTTAGGATTAAGTGGTTACGACGTCTTTCTTTTCTTGTGGACTTTTTTTGCGCTGGTGCTGGCGCTGGTCCGGGTTGTTGGGTCGGTCGGTCGGTCGGTGGTGTTGGGTCTTCATCATGTTCTCATGAGTGAGTCAAAACTCCTGTGAACGAATATCACAACATTGCTTATTACTCACTTATTACCATTCAATTTTAAGACAATCACAGGGTCCATGTCCTAGGCACTGAATTTTCCTTTACCTTTCCGAATTGGAATTGGCTGTTGAATAAGAGAGTGAGGAAAGCGTAATGGATGGGTACAGGGGATTTTAATGGTTACCAGAAATTATTGCATGCACAAGTTCCACTTTTCGGATACGTCTGCTTGATGACTTATTCTATTTGTATAATTATAATTTCGACTCAAATGCGGATATACTTATGTAGAAATATCTACTAGTACAAGCACCGGAGTAATATGTCATGGATTTTTTGCCCATTTTATGGTTTTTTATGAAATAAAAAGTTACACATGTAACATGTAACACATGTTCTACAGCATACATTCATTTTGCTTACCCTTCACCTCGGTTCGCTTCGCATCCTTTTTTTGAGGGACAATAAACCATTGGTTAGACGATTGGAAAGTTGCACTTGAAAATTCATGTAATCGGCCGATGCATAGCAATTCCGTTGGCCTCACAACAAACAATCACGTAATACATACGGCACAGTGGACGAAGTGAGTGTGCACCTATGTACGTAAAAGAGTGGAAGAACAAGAGAGCCACATTTTAATTCTGTAGTCAAAATGAAAAGCCAATGCAATAGCGTTTCCGTTTCCATAAGAAAATTAAAATTAATAATCTTATCTCTGAGCATTCATAATTACTACATTATTATTGTTAAAATTAATTAATTGTACACACAGACGCGCACAGACATTACCACATCCGTTCATCCATATTCTTTTCTTGCTCTTGGTTTGCTGTATCTCTTGACTTGACTACCCATTCAATGCAAGAGCTGGTAAGCATGTGGAATGGAGTATGGTGAGGACATTATTTTACGGAAGTTTCAAATCTAACATAATATGTAAATTCTCATTTAACATTTTTTTCATAAATCAAATATGACGATGATGAACTGATACTTGGTAATGTTGGTAATATAACTGTTCATACTAGGATTTTATTTACTACGAGATAGTGGAAAGAAAAGCGGTTACGGTTTACCTGCCACATTGTTCATTGTCTGTATTTTCACTTAAAATTTTCTGTTGTTCACCACCTTGATATTGGTTTTTAGCCTAGTACCCACTGCATCATATAGTCTTTTGGTAATCATGTAATAATGGATTACACATTTTTTGATTTATTCCTCATACATTTGTCGGTCATTTATTTATGATCTTCGTTCCTTTACATTGGTTTTGCTACGGTTTTGGTTTCGTCGGTCTTGTCTTGCTCTTGCTCTTGTCGTTGATAAGGCTATCGCAATTGCTCCCACACGCATCTGTATGTCTGTCACGTATGGAGATAAGTGAGCTTGTCGGGATATATAGCGCACATGCAACAATCAAATGTGCTGCAATTTGCAATGCCGTACAATGAGTTCATGCAGCCGCTGTCTTTAGTTTTTGTTGTGCGAAGAAAACTGTAAGTTGTTGGGATACGGATAAGGACGGTGACGAGGAGAATAGAATGTCGAGGAAAGAAGGAAATTTGAAGGGAATTTTAATAGAAAAACTCAATCCTATTAATTACATTCATGAGACAAGACGAGGCGAGTGTTGTCTCGTCGTCGTCTGTAGGTTGCATCTGTTATCACATCACATCACATTATCGCCTGTTGAATAATAATTGAAGGCTAATTTAAAATTTATTCGAATCACTTGAACACTCTAAAGACCTTAATGAATTGCTAATGAAAACTAACTTTTTTGAAAATAAATGCTAATCTAAAGACTTCAAATATTGACTGAGTGCATATGTATACGGAATGACTTTAGTTTTGCTAATAAACTCGCCAATTCACAACAGATGTGACGTGTGACGTGCTATATTCCATGACTAGGTACTTATGTTCCGAATCTCATTCTAATAATCCGTTAGGTATGCTGTGAATACACGTCATTGCGTCTCCTGAACCTTAATGCCTTTGAGGTAAAGATGTTGTGATGTTTATCTTTAATTATCCTCATAATTGTTTAGCATAGTTATGTCATGAAAGAATTACCTGCAAAATTACCGATGTGGATGGGAATGGAAATGCTTATGTGTCTGTGTTATTTAGGTGGTTGATGCAGGCTATCTGTGGCAGTAGACTACTACATATTTTATACTATACCGACTACACCATACTACCAGTACCACTACCACTATTACAACCACTACCACTACTACCTTCACAGATGTAAATAAGCATCTAAGCAAGGGTACTGGTAGCACGGCGTGATTTTTATCGTGGGTAATTTATAGTATGTACAGCACACGAGTAGTTGCAGTTTGAGAGATGGAGATTTGCGTAGGACATCCTCCGACGGATGCATGGTACCTACTTATTTACATAATGGTGGACAAATAGGGTGTACCAATACCACGCGGTTTTCTCTGTCTTTCGTACTTGTGCTCGTAATTGTTTTTTCTCTCTCTCTCTCTCTCCTTCCAAACTAAATCTAAAATGCTGAATACTGACTTGCTCTGAAGTATGTAAGTTGCTTCATAATGCTGACGCTCCAGGCACGCTTGAAATGCAAATAGAATTACCATGAACATGCAAACTACTCGACGTAAAGTACTTTTTTATGAGGCAACACATTATACACAGTTGAACTGCATGCAAACCCGAACCTCGGAATCTCCATGTGACCTTCAGTTGTAAAATTGTGATGGCACTGTTAGGTTACGCTGCGTTACGTACGATGCCACGACACGACTACACTCGGAGGTATTTAGTCAGTCAGTCCTCTGCATTTCAACACTAAAGTAAGATGCGAAGATTACCTACAGACACAGATCCATAAATACACAGAGACACACAGCCCAAGATGCAAATACATACGACACACTACATCGTACTACATTATCTACCACACGAGCGCTCACAGAGTCACATTAATTGTGAATCGTTTAAATTCACAGTTAATGTCATTTCGTATACACTTAAGCGTATCATTTTCTGCCCGTCTGCTTACCGTACCACATGACATAGCTTCAAAAATAACTACATCATTTATGTATGTACCATTTACATGTCAAGTTACATATTTCTATGGCTAATCATCACTTTTATATGTTTCTTAATTTCAGCTCCTGCTATTGAAGATGAAGACGTTGAAGGTAAGGATGAGGAAAAAGGAAGGAGATGAGAGCTTTAAGCTGGAATTGTTGTGGAATTGGATTTGGACTTTGGCTGCTCAAGATACAAGACGAACATGGACACGTCACAGATCAATCTCTCGGCCATCGTCTGCTCCATTCTCCATTCCATTTCAAATATCACTGTGTTGTCATTGAAACGAAAGTGAATCTCTTTTTTCCGATGGGATTTGACGGAAACGAGCCCGTGCACGCAGACAGACACAGTACACCTGAGAATGAGACGTCTCGTCTACGTTATCATCCATTTGACATAATGTTGCCTGTACCCACATAATTTATATTTACAGGTTGTGTTGACAATAGATGTGTACATGTAGGCGGGATAATTTTTTAATCTCCGCTCTTCATCTCGAAAGCCTCAGCAGCTATTGAGTGTCAAACTAATCCCAAATTCAACTTGAAATCCAATGTACAGCTTCTCCATTTTTTTCCTCAACATCTTTGTTCTTTCGTCATCATCATTTCTCCCTGTCTCTCTCGTACTCGTGTATTGTTTCAGAAAATATAGCAGTCGAGTAGATTTGTAGGCGTATTTGCAGCCTTATATTTCGAAAAGAATAGGAAACAATGTTAATGTGCATTTTGAAAAGATGAAAAGATGCAACTATGAAACGATGAAATGAGAGGATCGGTACGTTTCTTCTCATCTTCATGACTATGACTGTCTATGGCATGGAGAGCACATGTATTTAGTCGTACGTTCAGGTCAAGTTCAACGGGATGCAATCACAATTGCTGCCTCGTAAGTCCTCTTCTCCGTCGTCCCGAGCCTGAGTCTTCAGGTAAGGTATGTACCACATTACCAAATATTACACTTGATTGGACAAGGGATGTCTGGCAGAAAATGAGATGAAGTGAAATGCTGAGGCTGAGCTGAATAGCTGTCGAGAGAGAAATTTTTGTTGGAACCATTCGGAACTCATTCGTCATTATAACTGGATGTAATTACAGTTTTATCGTCTCATGCAAAAGAATAATGACAAGGAAGGCAAGCCAGTTACTGCGTGTTCATATTGTTACATAACCCCACATTCGAGACAGCCAAGACACCCAAGAGATTCATATAGCAAGCAGTGTTTTTTAGTTAAATATTTCCTTGAGTAGTTTTTCTATATGACAACTTATTTGAGTTGAGTTAAGTGGAGATGAACTACAATAAAATGAAACGAGATGAGAGAAGAGTCGAGTGGGCATCTCCTTCTCATTTCTCTGCAGGCTGTAAGGTAGGAAGTTTAAGTTCAAATAATCAAGTCAAATAATCAGCCCAGAGACAAAAAAATTAAGAAATTCGGACAGGATGTTTAAGTACCAACGTGTTATTAAAAGTACCTATACATAAATCACATACACAAATAAGAACGCTACCCGCTTTCACAATACGTCAAGTACACTATCTCAAATCCCTTATTCATTTCTTACTTATCACCATCACCTTACTCATTTGTACTCTTGCGATTAGAGATGAGGAGGGGATACAAACTTGATCAAAATAAGATAATCAGTTTTTACTGTGTACTAATACCACTGCAAATTCGTCCTCTTTGGGGTTATGATAGCCCTAGCCTTGCTTATACGGACGTAGGACTGAAGATGTGCTGTGACTAGGAAGCATAAAGCAATGATGGTTCATTAGTGTAATACTGTACTCGTCTTCCATTACGATTACGGATAGTTAGAATGCCTGAGAAGAGGATTATCTTAACTTATATCCAGCATAATAATACGTATAATCAAAGAGGTGGTCGTAAAAATTGCACAATGTCTTTTNCTAGGAAGCATAAAGCAATGATGGTTCATTAGTGTAATACTGTACTCGTCTTCCATTACGATTACGGATAGTTAGAATGCCTGAGAAGAGGATTATCTTAACTTATATCCAGCATAATAATACGTATAATCAAAGAGGTGGTCGTAAAAATTGCACAATGTCTTTTTATTTGGTTCCCTTCCCCCATGGTTAAGACTTACTTTTGAGCCAAACCCAAAGCCAGAGTGAAGCCAAGACGAAATACGTCGTATTATTGCTGGCAGCAAGTAACTACATCTAAGGTCACCAAAAATAGATTGTATAAATTGTAAATAGAAAATGTATAAAAGCAATGTTAATTTCCTGAAAATTACTCAAGATGGAAAAGATCCCGCATTTAGCCAGGCACGAAGTAGGTATAGACAAGAAAGTGTGGAAATAATATGTACATGGATTTGGACCGTCGCGTCGACGTGGTTCAGATAATTCAAGATTTTCATCATCTTTTACAGAATCATTTGAATTGTTACCTTTAACACTTTGAGATATCTACACCATTTGCGCTTAAAGTAACAAGTTCCAAGTAATAAGACTACTAGAGGTTAGACGCTGGAGGAATTCACATCTAGCTTCACATTCACATTTTACAATCTACATCCACATCCTCAGCTATAAAAAGACAATGTACCAATGACTGCTGAGTGCAAGCGAATAAAAAGGTGAGGTACTCGCTGATGATCTTTACGATACGACGAATTGAGTGATCATTTGTGACTCATCAGTGGAGGAATTTCAATTGAATTCATTGAAAAAAATATTTTGGACAAAAAATATATATTTTATTTGCGCAGCTTAGGAAGGCAGACAGAGATAGCCTGGTCTGATAGATAGCTATGTATCTGTCAATTGACTGTCTAGGCATGAATTCGTCAGCACATCCCATACCATACCATACCATCCCATCCTACCCAAATAAAAACAGGCACGTTAGTTACTTGTCTTTACTCTCATATTGTAAATGGTTGTCGTTTGCGTTTGCATTTGCAATTTCGGTCCAACAATTGGAGCCACAGCCAAGTATTCACAGTAGAGTACAAAAGCACCATCTCAAATACATGTTTTTACATATAAATACTCTGCCTAAATACCTATCGCAGTCGTTATCGTTCAAGATTTTTTTCCCCTGTTTCCGCAACAAGAGGATGAAAAAATCTCACTAAATTCCAGCACGTCGAAGACTCAATTTCATTTCCCTTTCTTCGCTTTTGTCATGAAAGGAGATGTGATTACCTAGCGTTCGCTCGCCATTCTTCTACAATGTGCTGCAGCCAGGCACTCACATTTAACTCCTGCATCCTCCATACATTTATTGTGACAGGGGAAGGAATGTCTTTTTTTCTCTAGTTTAGTTTGGAAATTGCAAGCATAGCTAAATCAACAAATCTAAGATATGAAAACACATGCAGAATTTTCCTTGTTTAGTAGTCATCCTACACATGCTACATGTGTATATCAAATTGATTGGGATATTGATATCCTTATTATGGATGGAATGGTTGGATGACCCTTTCGAAGACGTCGAGGATGCTGGCGCAGATTAGCTTGCTGGAAGTAATAAGATCCACGTAGTCACATTTGATTTTGGTTGGAGCAATTTATCCGTATCATACGCTAGAGTAATAGAGCGACGTATACAAGATTGGAATGTTGTTGTTTACTTGACACTGTTGGGATTGCTGTTGGGCAAGGAAAAGGAGCGAAATAGTCATCACTTTGTTCCTTGTTGATCCCTGGTGACTACGATTAGGACGACCGAATCGAGCTTCTATTCTTTAAGTATGTACACCGTTATGGAAAATAGCCGTGTGTGAAATGTAAAATGAAGGATGCAGTCCCCACGCAATCCATACGCAATTTGTAAAATTGAAGGAAGCCAAGAAGTGTGAGTTTTTTTAGGAATGATAATCTACTTGGTGTGTACCGTCCAATCGACTACAGCTAGAGATAATCCACGTTGGAAGATGGAATGGGAGATAGAGACAGATAATTCGAGGAGTTGAATGTAAATGTCCGACGGAGGAGAGTTGGATGAATGAGGTGAAAGAGGAGCCGTGAAGACGGGATTCCTCTTAATTTGTATTTGATTGTTGAGTTGAGATTCTCAACCGGATGGCTTCTCTCCTACAGTTCAGTCCTACGTCATTAGTCTGATATAATGTAATGTAGTGTAGTGTAATGTAAGGTAATGTAATGAAATAACTGTACGAGAGACATTGAGTGACACGACGCGTTGTCAGGGGTACAACTATGCGATTCACAATTTACAATCTTTCCTCGGAACGTTACGTTACATTACATTACACTACATTACACTCTCCTCTGTTCAATGTCCAACTTTCAATGTTAAAGTCAGGTTTCCGGCTTTATTGCCATGCCACAACATTGCATGTGCACATACCTGCATGCATGGTCAGTCTAGAACGTTTAGCTCAAACTCACTCACATCCCACAGTATGATACTCTTCCATTCCGAGTCTTTGAAACTTTTAGAGGAAGAGATGATGGTGTAATGATATTATGATGAGTCCATTACAATATTATAGCATGTGGAATCCCTTGGGTGCTTCTCCTTCTCCCTTCAGTCCAACGCAGCTAGAAGACATACCTACATGCAGTACAAAATGCAATGCACAGGGCGACTCTATAAGTCCATACGTGGGTCTATCGAAGTAGAAATTATCCTACACACTAATCCAAACGTGCACGAAACTAACTGTATCATTACACTGATGTTCCTTCCATCCAGTCTAAAAGGCACTAGCCAGGCTAAAACGCAAAGGAATCCTTGTAGATATTTAGCAGCTAAATATCCCAAGTTTGGTCAACTAAGCACTTTTCGATTTGAACATTTAAACACTTTTCTGCATGAGGAAAACGAGGATTAAGTTTATAGCTACAATTTACAGTTAAACATTGATATTGAAAAATAATATGATTCTCATGAAATGAAGATATTATAATCGAGAGAGAGAGAGAGAAATGGACGGATTGGAAGTTGGCCGGTTGTTACGACGAAGACGAATAGACGAACAAGGAAGGAGCCATTGGATCTTTAGCATGTAATCTAAACGTATGTACACACACAAGAGCGTCAAGTGCTGTCTGCCTGTACTGTAAACGGAAAAGGGAAAGGACCGGTTTGAGTTGTCGGAGAAAAGAATTCTTGAGTTTTATGATGGACACATGAAATGAACTGCTGATGGAGTCATGTTCTTTGGTTCTTTGTTACTAATTTTTTTTTGATTAGGTGGCTGCTATTATATGTTCAATCACTATGGAGAAGGTGATCGTATTTTGACGAATGAACCGTGTCTGAACTGCACCTGTCACAACTCCATGCTCATGTGTTACCTACGAGTATGTCCCTTTACCAAGCCGATTGGTCAGGATTGTACCATTGAGAAAAAGCCAGATCAATGCTGCCCCGTCATTACTTGTCCTCAAGGTATGTGTACTCAAGCAATAAGTAGGCGTCTAGGATATGTAATCGCATTATTATTATAATTTTATTTTTCTTGTATTCTTGGATCTACATTCTGAATCTCGGTTCGAGTCGTAGCTGTGTGTAGGCATTGGTACATAAGGAAGGCCTGGTTTGCTTGCAGATAGATGAAGATGTACAAGTGCATTTAGAGATGTTAATATACGGATAATAAATTACAATAAGAATGGCAGGTAATCACAGCTGACCACGCTGGCAAAGTACTTAAAGGAATGATCACTAAGGGAAATCAAGGAATCACTGCGAATAAAGTCGTAGGTACATACATGCCGGAGAAGTCTGGTGCAGTGCAGTGGTAGTGGAAGTGGTTCCTCATGCAATTTTCCATTTTAATTACGTGCACATTTTTATTAGGATACTATCACCATTGCCACATTTTACTCAGCGCTAGTAGAGTCAGTGCCAATACCAGAGTCAGAGTGAATGAATGCCAGTGCCAATACCTTCCTAATAGAGACTAGCATAGATCAACGGTCAGGTACATGGATAGTATATCAGCCAGAAAAGTCGGCTCGGCTCAAGTTGTGAGGATTTTAATTGACCATTATATATTATATAATTCATTGCGTCCATCTTTTGAATCTTCTCTCACTTCATCCATACAATCGATTCATAATTGAGTCACGGTGTATTTAACAAAACTGCTATTTAACGGGTTCATACCATTTATGCCATTTGAGCTCAATACACTTAAACCCTTTTCACACGTTCTATCATGTCTCTCGATCATTTTAGAATTATCCGTTCAACCCTCCACTTCCTCCCTCTGACTCCCTATTTAGCCATTTAGTTTTTATATGCACACTTTACAAGTATATATACATGTGAATTGTATTCACATTCCACACTCACAATGCCTTCGTGTGGTATGTATACATCCATGAATCCAGTTGATTTCTCACTATCCTGTTTTCCCATTTTACTATTTTGCTATTTTGTAATAATCCTCCCTTACTTGAAGGTTTTCCCTGAAACCCTTTATGAATAGTAAATACCTTTCCTTTTCCGCTCCAACATTTTCTGTACAAGTGTGTAAGAGCAGCACTTAAGAAGTCACTTTTATGCTCCATTGTAATAGCAAGTCTAAGGCCAAAGTTGATGTTGATAACGATTTGTATCTGATTTTATCTCAAGTCTAAATTTAGCTGTATTTTAGAGTAGTTTAGCAACCGTTTTTCCGATCATGGCTGAGATAGAGGAAGCGTAATTACAGGTAATTAATTGCATGGGTGGATTCTGTATATCTCGTATCTTTTGCTGCAGTCCCAGTTTCTCTCGTCACCCCAAGCGCACTAGTGACGACGACGTCAACTACGACAGTGGCCACCATTTCATCCTCAGAAATTGCTCTGTTGGACCGTGGTTGCGAAATGGACGGGAAATACTATCCTGACGGTGCTCAAGTTGCCTCTGACCCCAGCAAGCCCTGTGAACTTTGCTACTGTATTCGAAATAGAACGGCCTGTGTGATGCAAGAGTGTATTCTTCACGTTGAGGGTTGTAAACCAATCTTTGAGTCTGGTGTCTGCTGTCCAGTCCGGTATCAGTGTGACGGACCCATGGAAATTGAGACTACGACGCAAGGAATTGGAAACTTGATTAGTACGACCATCTCTAATATGTTTGGGGTCGTCTCCTCAACTCCTCAACCCGGTGGTTGCCTTCGTGATGGACAATACTATGCTGATGGCTCTCAGATTCCGAACCCAGAAGAGGATCCTTGCAATCATTGCTACTGCATGCGCGGAGATGTATGTTGCCGTACTCGTTTGTATCTTTTCAATTTTCCTAGACATTAATCCAAGTATTATGCATCCGTAATTCACGACATTGATCAATTGCATGACTGCATTTATGTATTTGCATACCACTAAATTACGTACCTGTGCGGGGTTGGGAAAAATCACGTTGGGCCGAGCTGGAACAACAGGTGGTTACAACCTGTCATGTCATCCCCCAGTGAAATGAATTAAATGAATGTGTCTACTCACAATTAGTTATATTTTACTATTATGAACATAAGAGATCGTAACAATAACGAAATCGATGGGATGCTATGTTTAATAGCTGGTGTAAGTTATGAAAACTTGTTAGAGTTCAAGTGAGAGCTTCAATTCTTTTACATAAATATAAAAATATTATCTAGATTGTGTGCGCCGTTCAAGAGTGTGGAAGTCCACTTGAGAATGAAGGAGGAAATTGCACAGCCGTTCCACCCCGGGCAGGACTTTGTTGTCCAGAGAAATACGCTTGCCGTAAGTTAATACGATAACCCTTGCTGGCAGAGAACTCTTCTTATCTTCTGTCTTTTCAATTTCCATTCAGGTTTTCTCTCTAATTTATTAGAAATTTAGGTTAAACATTTTGCTCACTTTGCCACCATGTAATTTATTCTTTCATTCGCTCATAATAATATTTTTAATCTCTGTACAAAATGCCAAATGCTATGATCATTGCATACACAAGTAAGTTATATGATGATAACATGAGTAATTACCTATCTTACCTACTATTTTTTTAACCATCTTCTTATGTATTTTCTCCTATAATTTACGATTTTGATGTTTCTTGACGATTTGTCCTTTCTGAGTTAGTTTTTGAATTAGAATTTAGTTGTAGCACATTTATTTGGAATGAAGTTGTTTATGCCCGGTTTTCCGGTTTCTTCCTTCTTATTTTCAGAGGACACATCCAGACAGGGAAAATTTATCATGCATACCAAACTCAATGGTAAATCATCCATGCAGACAATCTTCCTTAGTTACTATCACTTTTTCTGATTTTCTTTTAAGCTCTTTCTCTATAGTTCTCTTTTTAGTACATTAATCGTGGTCTTTATAACTGCATCGAGTTTGTTCACTGATTGTTAATGTATGTATGTGTATGTCTCCGTATCACTGCATTCATTGACACTCACCACATTAATTACCTTTTCACGTTCTTTCGCCCTTGTCACAAAAAGCTCAAAATAACACTCACACACACAAACTATTCCTATCTTTATTTCTTGATACCATTATGTTCGTGTATGTATATGCAGAGCAAATGCAATGAGATTCCTGTACGTATACTCACCTTGTCCTGATGATACACATTCTAGAACATAGTTGTCTTCTGCCTTCCTCTAATACACACCTTTCATCCCTCTCATCTTCTATTTGTCTGTCCCTTTCGTTTTGTAAAGTAGACTGTCGTACTGTGGGTTTGTTTGTCGGCTATTTGTATGTACGTTTGTACATGTAATTTTAATTTTATGTTTGCGTTCATCCCAGTCTGCCCACCTCTCTTTATAAAGTCATCTGTCATGTTTCTAATCGAAAGATGGAAAATTTAATTGATCGGACAGCGAATACCCGTAAACAGAGCCACAGCCTTTGTCTTTATAAAGAGTCGAAGCAGACATAGCTACTGTATTCTTGTGTTTGCAATAATTATGTATCTCTAACAATTGGTAATAATAGTAAAATAAATTTACTTATCAAACTAAATAATTCAAGCCTCTATAAATCTGTTCCAAAGCTTTACTTTCAACTCTTCTTTGAAATCCTGCTCCTTTGTAAACTGTCATGTCGATTCTGTAAGCTGGCTATTAATCTGTCCGAGCACAAACTTGGCACTTGAGGATGAATTCATAAAAATTAATTTGGAAATTTTGCAGAAACAACCAACCCACCAATGTTGGATGATGAGTCCACTGGACAAACCACCTTGCAGTCTATCATCGCCACACGACCAAATGAGATTGGAATCACTTCACAACAACCAGAGGAGGAGTCCGAGCCCACAACTGTTCCATCCTCAATGGTATCCCATAAACCATCAGACTTGGAATCATCGCCTGTAGGAAGTACAAATATCCCAACGGAAGATGAAACTTCATCGACGACTGCACCCAAAATTTCGAATTTAAATAACGTCGTCTCATCTACCACTGAGCCCAAAGATACAACAGATAAGGAAGTGTCTGAAACAGCTACCACGGTCAGTCCCATATTAGCTGATGACAAGCCAGAGAAAGACCAAGAATCTGCCACAGTGGCGAAGGAAATTGAATCTCAAAACGAACACGAAGCTGCAACTGTGTCATCTGCAAGTATCAGCAGCAGCACAAGTGCACCTGAGGGTCTGAATACTCATCCTGTTAGCTCGACCACTGAGGCTGGAGCAACTCAAGCTGCAGAAGCTACAACTGATCACATTCACGTCCAACAACCTGGTCAAAATGACAATGAAGCAGTAGGCAGTCCAACGACGCTAACTCCGGCGGGTGAACAGAACGAGGAAATCACTTCGAAACAGGAAAGTTCATCGTCTTCGTCGGCTCCATCGTCTGAGTCTCCAACCACCTCACCTTCCGTCAGTCAAGACGAAATCATTTTACCCCAAGACTCAATAACTGGACTGCCTCCATCCTCCGAGAATCTTATGTCATCTAGCACTTCGGCTTCAGTCAGTACATCAGAGAAGGAAATTGAAACTACTCCCTCACAGGACTCCGCACACCATGACTCAGCAGCTGACAAGGTCGATGTTGAACCAGCTGTCACAGAAGCTCCTGCAACCCTCACTACTCAATCCGAAGCAAACAAAATCAACGAACAGAGCTCGACTCACGGAACTTCCGCTGAAATGACCCTGACCACGACTCCTGAGACCAACCATGAAGCATCTCAGGAGGAGACACATGACGAAACTGGCGCAGTACCCACCACCGGCTCACCTCTAGAATCAGTCTCTTCCTCCTCGACAGCCTCCTCCAGTGCCGTACCAGAAACTGTACACGACATCACTGCGTCTACTCCGGCAGTAAACACTGAGGACGAAGTTGAAGTTACCACTGTGCAGTCAAGAATTCAAGAAAAACCAGCATCCTCATCATCTTCATCACCCTCTGATGCTTCCGAACCTCCAACTACTGTGGCCAGTCACAGTCCTTCCGAACAACATGATGCCGCAGGAGAGCATCCTACCGAGCCAAACTTACCAGTCAGTGAACCAGACAACAGCAACGTTTCCCAACAAGAAGAAGTCATCATGATGACAACTCAAACTGCTGAACCATCAGAAGGAAACGAAGGTGAAGGCATAACAACACCATCGAAACTTGTACCTTCGGCGTCATCAACTGAAGCTCCAGCTAGTCACCCCGAGGATCAGACGAGTACGAAGAAAGTCGAGGAGCCTGAATCCGCTGATGTTCCTACCACCACTGCTGAACATTTAATGGACAGTACTACAGAGAAACTTGTCATGAGCAGCAGTGGCGCTCCCCCTTCTGATCTAGTTTCTTCTGAAGCTCCAACCACACAACCCTCCAGTGTATCCCTAGGCTCCGTGTCCTCAGGTACTTCCGAAACGGCTGCCACTGAAAATATCGTACATGATGATGCTATCGCTACCACCCAAGCACCAACCGGATCAAAGGACGATGAATCAGCTCAACATGCTTCTACTAATCAGCCAGAACATGTAAACGCACAAGAGACCGTTACAACACTCCCTGGACAAGAAGAAATTGAAAAAACGACTGTGCAATCCAAACCATCCACATCCGAGTCTGAGGCTGCTGTTACGCATACCACGAATTCACCTCAAGAAAATGAACATGCTGACGAAAGTGAAGGACACGTAACTGGAAGTTCTGTTGGTGTAGAAGCCTCCACAGAGAAGCCCAGCGAAGGACAAGACAAGACTGCTCAACCTGAAAACAAAATTGAACCCAACCACTGCTCCAGCCGTGCCTTCCTCTGAAACAGAAACGAAAGCTCCTTCTTCTGATGACGAATCAGTCACTACTATTGAACCTGTGGGAGAAAGTTCCAGTCCTCATCCAGTTTCCACTCTACCTGAACTTCAATCTAGCACACCCAGCCACGAGGATTCACAAATGCACGATGTTCCAACTACAGTAGCTCCTGAAAGTCATGGACAAACTAACTTCCCTCCTACAACCGCTGACGAATCTGAACAGGCCACTTATCCTTCTCTTTCGTCCGAACCTGCAGCTTCCAGTGTTGCAACCGAAAGGATTATTCCCACTACAATCGCTCCAGTCTCTGATGAATCTGCCACCGTTCATACTGAACTGACCACTCACCCATCCGAACAACAGCATCCAGTCTCTGAAAGTTCCGCGTCTTCAAGCCAACCTGAGCAACAAGCAGGGAGTGATTCTTCAACCGGACCATCTCAAACGTCGCAAAATGTTGCTGCCGAAGCCTCAACCGAACTTCCCAATCATGAACAGAATATACCAACAACTCATCCCACCCCCACTCAGGAGGATATTGAAGAGAAAATTCAACAAAATCAGGAATCTACTAATGAGATTAGACCTACTTTTAACGTCAGCTCAACGGAAGGCCATACAGTAATAATTCCAGAACAACAGGACAACAACAAAGAGCCCATTCCAGTGATGCCATTGCAAAGAGAAAACGAAACCACTGCTGATTCTTCCAGTTCCACATCAACTACCAGCACAATCGCCCCAGTCACAGCTAATGACAGAGAGTCACAGGAACCATCTACCGCACCACCCAGTCATCAACCTGCTGACGACGACCATCACGACGTAAGTGAAAATGCGATCGAGGATCACAAGGATACCACCGTTCCCGAACAGAAACCACATGAGACTACTCCAAAAGTTGAAGTATCGCCACAGCCTACCGTTCAACCCGGTGACAATGAAGTAGTGACTCAACATCCTGCCGATGCCCCTAAAGTAACTGTTCAACCTGAAGTTAGCGAAACAGCAACTCAACAACCCGGTGTCAGTGAAGGAATAACTCAGCAGCCCGCCGATGCCCCGAATCCTACTGCTCAACCAGGAGTTAGTGAAGGAGTTACTCATCAGTCTGGTGCAAGTGAAGCAGCTACCCAACAACCCGGTGTAAGTGAAGCAGCAACTCAACAACCCAGTGTAAGTGAATCAGCCACCCAACAATCCGGTGTAAGTGAAGGAGTAACTCAACAGCTAGGTGTAAGTGAAGGAGTAACCCAACAACCCGGTGTAAGTGAAGGAGCAACCCAAAAACCCGGTGTAAGTGAAGCAGCCACCCATCAACCCAGTGTAAGTGAAGCAGCAACCCAACAACCCGGAGTTAGTGAAGCAGCCACCCATCAACCCAGTGTAAGTGAAGCAGCAACCCAAC
>JAAXYX010000427.1:0-39807 GCA_036851915.1 Ptenothrix huangshanensis
GTATTTTGAAGTGTTCACAATTACCCGCCGTTCACAATTACCCACCTTTACCCTATTTTAATTGTAATTGTTAGGTAGGTACTGTCGTACTGTACAACTACAACTAATTATAACTAAAACGAAACAACGCACGTGGACTGTGGTCCTGGCGTCCTGGACGTCCTGGTGGCCAGTGGCCAGTGGCCAGCAGCAATGAACCAGCAAGCAGCAATAGAATTGAATAGAAACCAACAATATCTTGCAATGAAACCCAACGATTGCATTCCATCTTGCGAACACTTATTTGTGGCGGGAAGCAAACCATAGTCAAGTAGGAACAAGAAATGGTTTTAATAATTATACGTTCAGGTTCCACATTTCACATTCGTCTGACTGGTCTGACCTGTGAAAGTTTACTCTTCAGTGCTGAATTTAAATTGCAATTCACTGGTTTTCTTGTCGTAATTATAGTATATCATGCATTGCAGTAATTAACTGTACCAGCAGGGATTATTGCTGTAATAATTCAGTCAGAAATCAAATCATACAAACTTCATTATTTATATCAGCGTGGTGAAGAATAGTGGGCACATACTAGCTGCTTATTTGCTTGAATAATAATTTTATTTACAGACGATTAATACTTGGAATGAACCCGTTAACGTAAGTATTCATTTCTGTATCATTAAGCCTTAAAGCCATACGTTTTCATTTAAAATTTCAACTACTTTTAACTCAGATATGTTAAATTAAACGTTGAATGTTATGTTATGTTGATACTGTTAACTTCAAAAGTTAAAAAACCAATTCATCAGTGGTTCTGTTGTTTATTTATTTCTGTTTAGTAACGTACGAAATGTGACGAAACTGAGTCAGCGAGAGCTACAAGGAGCTCACGGGAAAACTTCTTGGCACGATGAGTACAAAGACTCAGCTTGGATTTTTGTGGGGGGTTTACCTTTCGATTTGACCGAGGGGGACATTCTGGCTATCTTCTCCCAGTGGGGAGAAATTGTAAATCTTAATCTAATTCGAGATAAAGCCACGGGGAAGTCTAAAGGATTTGGATTCATTTGCTATGAAAACCAGAAGTCAACTGTATTGGCTGTAGACAATTTCAATGGAATTAAAGTACGTTTGTTTTTTAGTCTAATTCAGTCACAATTTTTGAATGATATTGTGTGCATTTTTTGATTTTGTGTCCCGTAAGTTTATCTTAAGTGCAGAAAATTGTTACCAAATCATATAGGTAACTATGCATTTTGGCGGCACATTTTTCATGAGTTGTATTTTTCTTTTCTAGATACTGACGAGAACTATTCGTGTGGACCACGTGAAGGATTACAAACCACCAAAGGATTCAGACAAATTGGACGATATAACTAGGCAGTTGTATGAACAAGGTAATATATATTGCTTCCTTAGTTTTGGCTAAATCAATAATTGCTTTGTTTCAAATGGTAAATAATTATGTGTTGCAAGTATTAACGTTGATATATTGAAGCTATAGAGTTCAATGTTCAATGAACAATAATTATTATAATGACGGTAGGGATAAATATAACGTTATGACGAATAGCATGCACCGGCGGAGAAATGTCGCAAGAAACCGATACAGTTGTTTGCTGGCATCGCAATAATAATTCAAAGTCATTTGTTTATTACTAGGTTGTGCTCCCGAAACTGCAGACTCTTTACAGCGTCAGTCCGTTGATGGCTATGAAATCCTGGAAAGTGACGAGGAGGACAACTACCGAGATGATGGATTTGGTTCTCACAGTGTTCTCAAAGGACTTAAAAATTCATCCGATTCGAGGCCAGAGGTGGCAAGTTCCGCTAGTAGAGCGGTTGAAAACTCAACCGACAGAAGTCATCGAACCGAAGCTAGAGATAAATATGAAGAAAGAAGTAGTCAAATTGCAAAGCCTCCACGTTGTGTATCCCCCTCACCCCCTCACCGTGAAAAGGAAAGATCGAAGAAATCTAGTAAGAGAAGGAAAAAAAGTAAGGCAAAGCATTCATCCAAGAAGCATAAGGAACGGCGGAAGCACAAGAAGAAAGTTAGTTCCTCCGAAAGCAGTAGTTCATCATCCTCCTCTGACAGTGATAGCGACAGTGATTCTTCCAGCAGTGAAGATTCCGACGAAAAACATAAATCGAGGAAGAGACGCCATCGTTCCTAGAGACGAATGAAACTTACCTATTTTGTATCATGATCACGTTATTATTATAAAATTGTAAGAAGCATGTTTTTGTACTGTAATCTTACATTTAGGCATAAAGTATAATGAAACGTACGACCTCCGGTCGCAACAATTTTGATTGCCTAGTGACCTAATCCGAAACTGTCAAACAGTTATTTTTTAAAACATTAATAACCTCATAAAAAGTTTAATAAAGCACAGATGTGAAATAGCGGCATCATGGATTTAAACTCAAATGATTTTTTATTATTGATTTTGTAACGTCATGTATTCTGTCGGTTTACGTGCACTGACATTATGTCAGCATAAATCAGCTCATTTTATGTAAAGTTGTCCTTAGTACATCAGTTTTAAAAAAGTACTTTAAACTTGTTTAAATCCAAATTATATAGAATTTTCTAATTTCGATACAAGTGTTGTAAACTTTGTACAATGAATAATTAATGACATTTACGAATGACAAAAACAGAAATTAAAAAGTAAACTAATAGTAAAGCAACATCTCCAAAATGTGAAATTGTTTTTTAATTATTACACATCGTGGGTCAATGCTTTATTAGTTTTCGTTTTAGGCATTTCACATCTTCTTGACCAGGAAACCTCAGACTCAGAACCTTATTACTAGAGCAGAAGTTAAGTTCAGCGAATGCAAAACCCTCGTAGAAACAGCGCGACATTCAAACTATATCGTTAATATTTCACGATGATTTAATATTTTCAATCTCGTGCAAGTGGAATAGCAATTCCACATTTTGTGTCACATTTTGAATTATATTATATTGTAGATTTGATTTGAATGCTAATTCCTACCCTGTGTGTTTACATGTACTGCCAACGGGGATTTAAAAAAGTCGACTAACACATAATTATTTCTAGTTTTGTTTCACTGGTGGGTGTGAATTAGCAACTAGCTGCTGTTGAATTCAGAGTCACTGTTTTGTGATGGCATTATTCACGAAATTGCGTAAGTCCAGCATTCTTTTGTCTATTGAAGTTCCACACCGAATTTCATTATTTATGACGTCATACATTTGTTTTTATTATATTCAAATACAAGCTGTAATTTGTAATGAATAATTGTCTTTCTTTTATCACATTGACTACAGGCGTTACTTATTTACCCGGCTTAGGAAGCTTGCGACTTTTAGTTACAGAAGCTGCAAAAAAATCAAGCCAAGACTCAAATTCACAAAGTACATTTCAAAAGGGCAGCGATGATCATCAGTTTCAGGATGACGTTTTAAAGGATGAAATATTAACGTTGGCCTTAAAGCATGTCAACACTAAAGGCTGGAATCGTGAAGCTATTGAAGCAGGTTAGAGCTGGAAACGGGGTACTTAACGCCGGCATTACCTTTTTTGACCATATAGCTTATGGTATCGAAGATTATAAAGTATAAGTTGGATTTCATTTTAATTCTACTTTTCAGGTGCTGGTGAATTAGACATTTCTGGTGAAGTGAGCAATATTTTCACTGAGTACGATCTAGTTAGATTTTTCATCAATAAATCAAATGAGGAACTTGAGACTCATTTAACCGAGAATAAATTAAATGTACGGGAAGCTCTGCAGTGGAGACTAGAAAGAATTGTTCCGTATGTACCAAAATTTAACGAAGCTGTTGCATATGTTACACAGCCAGCAAATTTACCACACTCACTTCAACTCCTCGAGTCATTAGCGGACACAATTGCTCATCATTCCTTGGGTGACAAATCAACCGATGTAAGTCACACTTGTGAATCATTAATTGTTGATGAAATTAGAATAAAAAACACTCTTCTCTTTTGAAGATGAACATTGATCAAAAATGTTTATTATGGAATTTCTTTTTTTTTTCAGATTGCTTGGTACACCAAGAGAGCTGGGATAGCATCCATTTACGTTGCTTCAGAATTACATTTGATTCAAGACAAATCGGAACAATTTCGAGATACATGGCTGTTCTTAGAGAGACGTGTTAATACTTTTGAACGTTGTTTGAAATCCCGTTTCCCTTTTCAAACTCCTCTACCAACCGTTATTTCTGCCGGTTTTGCAACGACACTTAACCTATTAGGTTTGAACAAGAGTCGATAGCGAATGTTAAAAGAGTACTTTGACTGACTCAGCGATTATCTCAGAGTTAATTAAGTCAGATAATTAACTCAGATATCTTGAGTAACTACAGTTACTTACTACACCACACTGCATAATTTAGCAGCCAACAAGTATAATTTTCATTTTGTATTAGTTAAACTGAAGTTCGATGAATTACTCTGTTACACTACACATCTACGAACCACTATACACACATTAGCAACTAACGCAGGGTAATGAACTTATTAGAAAATTAATTGCATATTTACTAGTTTCCCAGAGTCGTTGAAAACCAGCTGCCTCATACATAATATAATTACATATACCCAGGTCGAAACTATAAGAACATGTCATTGCAATAAAGTCAATAAATCAGTTAGTTATAACAGGGGAAAAGACTGTGAGATTATTGAGAATTGTCCACGGACGTAATGTCAGAGAATCGTTTTCAATTATACTGATTTAATATAACATACTCTATACTATTATTGGCTTGTATTAGTTATTTATTCTATTGTTGACTATACGGATTTACTGGGTAAATAATGTAATAATTATAATCATGCTCATCAATATAAGCATTCTCAATGAGGAGCGTTGGAGAGAGCAGTAGATATAATTACCTATAGCACTCTACATAGTGTCTAAGTTGATAGCACTAATATTAGTTTGGATTAGGTTGCAGTTGCAATGTTTAAGTGTACAAAAAATTGAAATGAAGAGTAATGTCAATATTTGCTGTAGAGAAATGAGATAATCTATACGCTACGTGCTTTTAGTACGTACAAAAGGTTTTCTCCTCCTCCCAAAATTTGGCTTCACACTCACAGCAGTAATAAATCACTTTCGCTATATTGTATGTTATGTCTTATTTAATTTGCATGCGTCATCAATTTCAACTAATTATACATAGGTATAAGATATTCGGTTTAGTTCCGTTAAAATCAATTTTACTCGAAAATAATCTTAACGGTCATTAGTAAAATAACTACATTATTTCCAACAATTTTACCTCTCTGTCCTTCTCAGGTCAAATGTCAAGTTTCTTGTCAAGGTGCTATTTGCTATTGGTGTGACTGGTGCAAATCCTGGTGCGTCGCATTGCAATGCATGAGCTCGCACAGGTGATTGGTGCCGCCGAATAATAGTGGCCCATGTTGCAGGAAGGAAATTCAAATTGGCCAGTTCGATCCTGGGAATTGTTGTGAAACTCCTTTTATTGACATCAGTGGTTCCTCCAAATTTTAATGATTTCGTTATTAGAATCCTGGTGATTCTAGTAACCACATTCAACATTCAGATTCAAGCTGCCTTGAAAATTGCAGTCTGAAACGCTGGAGATTCCTATCCCTGAGTTACTTGCTTGGTAGTGTTTGAATTTGAAACTAGGGATGTGTGCCAGTGATTTATTTGTTTTGAATATTTCTTCTTGACATAAGCTGCTGTTAGTTTTGAACTCAACGACTCATCCCTTACACATAGTTCTTGTGTTGTCAACTTCGGAAATTATTCGCTTCATCATAGGTAACTATATGCATATATCAACTTTAATTAAATTAAGGCTTGGGTAAAGTATCATTTGTCATTAAAGCTTGGGACGACGAAATATAAGTTAGTATAAATTTTCCTTTGTCACTTGTCGTTCAATGTTGTAACGAAAACGCAATCATCTAAACTTCATACTTAGCAGGCAAACGGCAAAAAATTAAGATACTTTTTTGCTATTTCACATTTCTCATTTCGAGAACCGTGTTTAGTCATTGCCATTGCCATTGCCCATTACCGTACATAATGCATTCTGTCATATAACTTCAATCTTGGAGCTGACAGGAAGTTTAAAGTTCAGAACGTATTCCCCTCGTTGTTTACGATATGCCAAGGTTGATTTTGTTTGGTTGTAGTGAAATGTCAAAAGTAGAGCAGCACACTACCAAATTCCATTAAGTTGCAAATTCAGAAGTTGTGTCTTTTAATAGTAATAATTATTAATGTAAAGTTGCATTTTTGCAGTTACTGCTAGTGAAGGGTCTATATTGTATATAAATATGAAATAGCATGGAGTTTTTCTATTGTGTAACATAGTCTGTCAGTGTGAGTATATCCATGTATCAAATCAATTCATTATTTGTAAATCGACGATTGACGATGCACACGGGCTCATTGTGGCAATAGAAGATTGATACCTAAGTAAACAATCCTGAGCAAATGTAATAATATATTCTCAGACTGCATTTAGAACGATCTTCAGTTATTGACTTTCATAGTTGAGAAAATGCAGTAATTATAAGTTTTCGACAACTCGTAAATGTATTGGCATTTCGTCAGGCATAATTCATCGGTCAGGTATCCATCATTACAGTGAATTTATCATCGTTGTGGCTGCCTCTTATTTTATCACATCTCGATAAAAATGCAGCGTGAAATTATATTCATTTTTAACTTTGAACTGTCCCTAAAATGTATTACAATAGAGAGTGTGATCTTTCAATAATCAACTGTTGTACATTGCTCACTTTGGAGTAACTATAAGATTGTTTTATTTTATCCTATGAGTGTATAAACCAGTTCTCACAAACCTAAATGCAATTTTTAACTAAGGCTTTATTATTTATTATTATTTAATTATTTACCGAGGCATCATAAAATAACTAATCTAGCAGATGCATAAATCTGCAATTGTGCCCCGCAAGCGTCTTTATGTCTGCAATTTATTACAAGGGAATGTACAAAATCACTCATCTTTGCAAAATTGTTGATAATGTTTGCAGTTACAGAAGAATTAACGGAAGGATAAATTTACACTAGCGTAGCATTGGTGAGTCCATACCATGAGCGTAGAATTAAACATGTTGGAAAAAGAAAAGGTGACCATAGAAAGACAAGATTCTGTGATTTCCATCCTTTCTGCTGGTATTGATCTCTGCAGGTAATTCACAAACCAAAATTCTTTTTATGCTTTCTCAAAACTCGTTTCAAAGCGCTGGTAGGTTAATGCTTTCACTTATAATTATTGTGTAGCGTTCGTATCCATCATTTGTCACCGTCATGCATTGTCCCATCTCATTCATCCTACCTTTGACATATTTGTGTGCTTTGTCATCTCATAAAAAATACGATGCTCAAGATAACACCAATAGTACTCACGACGAAGACAAACGATGTAATAGTAAAGCATTTTTAGTATCTGTCCCTATGTAGTATGTTTCATAATAGTAAGTTCAGCTGGGTGGTCACTGTACTGTCACAATTGTTGTTTATTTTCGATAGCAGTAAATAAACAAACCACTAGTTTTTCCTTTTTTGTAATGCCTAATTGTCTAATCCCATATCCGTGTACTAACTTTACTCTTTGCAGTAGATTATAAGTCACAAAAGGGCGAGATAAAGGTCTAGATCTTGCTTTACAAATTACTTATTAAGATGTGCAATATTTACTCGACTGAAGGTAGTCTAGTGGAAACAGGATTATTTACTACAAGCTGTTAAAATCATATGCTGGATGTCCTCTTTTGCACCTTCAACGGTGTAATATGTTATATTATTGCTGATAGTATTTTTTTTAACACGGAAACCTGTTTGAAATCATAGACCTTGTTTTCATACGAATTACCTATGTTTTTTTTCATTCGCAAAAACTTGACCCGACCCAAACGCATTCCATTCTTAGTTGTCTTCTATTTGTTTTCGATACTTTGTCAATCCATTTTTTAAAAATGCATTGAAACGAACTTAAAGTCTATTATTTAGCAATAGAGGCCAAGAAATAATAGAAACGGGAAATTAAATGTATAGTTTTGTGTACATTGTTTTTAGTGTAGAATTTTAATAAGCATTTGCGTGAGGCATTTCAGTATATGTATAGTTTGATCAGATCCCGTACCCTTGTAATTCCAAAATGAAACTTGTTGAATTTTGACAGGATTTGTCAGTGTGATTCTACTTGTGGGGAACTGATTTCACCGTGCTATTGCTCGGGTTCCTTAAGGTGGGTTCATCAACTGTGTCTTCAGCATTGGATACGAGCATCAGGGAACAAATCCTGTGAACTTTGTCGGTATCCATTCTGCATGAGGTCGAAATTGAAACCTCCCTGCAAGTGGGAAGCTCTTCCAATGACCACGTCAGAGAAAAGACGGTTTTTTTGTTCCGCTCTTTTTCACTCAATCGCTCTTGGCTGTGTTATCTGGTCATTATATGTACTTATCGGTGAGTATTCTATCATTGAACCATCTTTACTCTGTTTTTATTTTATCCCCGTCGTCTTTAGTATTTATCCAAATATTTTAATCATGATTATTACTGCGTCGCGTCTATAATGATCCGATTCGTAGAAGTAGTTGTGGAATCGTTTTCGTTCTACATACCTCTGCATATATGTCTAGATTAAACAGAATTGAGGCGTAGTAGAATCATGTTTTTTTATAATGCTAACTCATGTATATGTATCGTCAGCAACTACCGTCAAAGTCAAGTCAGACTTATTGTGCACCGACAATGCATTACATTGCGATATAATGTATTTTAGTAGACAATACAAATAGACAAATCCAAGAGCAATAAATATTTATAAGGGTGACGCATGCATGCAAATCTAAATGCTCTAAGCGTCTAGTCGTATTCCGTTCGTGGTCTTCTTCACAGTAATTCTTATTTGTAAAAATAAGCTTTATTCCATGCTCATTCCGCGAGGAAGAGATTATCGAGACAAACTACGACTAGTAGTTCAAACTGCAGATCAAATTATTTTAAAGCCTATTAACCATGAGTATTTTGAAGCATTTGATTGTAGAGGAGAATTGAGAACGACGAACCTGACTATGTAAATACCTACCTAATTAAATTATTACTGACCTATGCTAGTAGGAAGGGAGGATTTTTGAAGTTATTATTTGCTAATATTTGATTAGATCGCACCGTTTTAGAATTACATGAATCCAATATGGAGTGGCAGTTCTGGACAAAGATAGTTGTGGAAGCAATCGGATGTCTTGGAGCAGGAATCCTCATCTATGTTTGGGGAAAATCGTATTTTTCCATAGTCTCTAAATGGATTGCTTTCAATCGCACATTCCTTATCATCAACTCATGCCCCGCTCCAATCAAAAGACCACCAAGTAGTACGAATGTTAATGTGAGCAGTTCTGCCTTGGGAAGCGATACTTCTGCAGCTGAGAAGAGCAGAGAGGCAAAAGCTCTTCTTCTCCCACCTGTCATTTACTCCCCGCCCGACTCAGTTGCAAGCGAAAACTCTTGAGGTAGAATGCTTCTTCAGCTTCATCTTCTTCCGCAGTCGCCACCTTCGCGAGTTGGCACAACTAAACCAACATTTAATTAGGTTGACAACACAAAAACTAAGTAGATTGGAATTCATGAAGAAATCAGTACCGATTCTCCTTTCTTCCTCCTCCTCCTCCCTCCCCTCCCCCTCTACTTTCGAGATAGGAACGTGTTCTACTCACTAATTCGAGTTGTCGTACATTATTATTAATTACCCATTTTATATTTATTCAGTTTTATTTGTAGGTAGGTATTTATATTCTTTTCAAAAGTCTGACGTTTCGGTGCCACTACACAGACAGCCTAGACTTTTCTTACTTTGATTTGGGTATTAAAGTGTTAGTTTAGCCATAGGTGATAGTGATAGCTAGAACTGATCATTATGCAGTCTAGTTATGTAATTACTCTGCAGAATGTCAGAATGTAGGACCTTTATGTATAATGGTGTAGAATAGAGCAACATGAGCGCAATTCGACGATAATGTTGATTGCTACCGTACGTAGTTTCGTATTATTTTCAATTTTCAATTGTGATTGTTTTTTGGATCGTTGAGATAAGAATTAATTAAATTATAATTATTGCAAAGGGTTTTCATTTTCTTGAAACAATTAATTTTATAAAACGCCAAAATACCTTTTCACTACAACCGAAACAATTCTTGAAATTATAACTTTTGCCTAAAAAAGTTGTTTGAGAGAGACACAACATAAATGCTAAGCATCCTGTGATTTTTATGCGTTATAACATTTTCAAAATAATATTGCTCATTATCTTTTATCTTTTCGTTATGACAAATTTTTTTATAACGTTTAAAATCGTTGTAACGAGGAAATGAGAACCCTTACTATATCGTAAGGTTTTAGTCTTTAGTATGTATGTAATTATACATAAACGTCCAAAATGGGATGTGGTGAGGTGAGAAGAGCGTATTGAGTACCTATATAATACATAATTGATTACGCTACATGCGATTTTAATAATTTTTAATTTAGAGCATTGAGTGTTGAGCCATTTTTTAGCATTAGCATTAGTAGAAATAGAATCAATTGTTATAAAACAACTACCTACTTACAAGCGTACGAACATAAGATTTGTTATGAAACTATTTTTGCGCTTGCAGCTTCGATTTATTAGTCAACGATTACCCAACAAATAATATAAAGTAAAGGGAACTTTTTGAGCACTGGTACCACAAACCCTTTGTAAAAACCTGATTACAATTATTAGATACCTGTTTGTGTACACATACTAATCCGATGGAAAGAAGTTGTGCCGACCTGAACAAAAATTTAGTAGCTGATTAGTGTTAGGGTAGATTGGTTGATAATCACTTGCGTTGCACATTTCACATCTGTGTCAAAATGTGATGTGGTTTGTAACGTGAATGAAGACCGAAATCGATACAAATAAAAAGGAAGATTTATTGGAGTTACTCCTGAAACGATGACAATTATAATTCAATATTACCTTAGCATGTAGTTCTGTAAAACTATGATACACGATGCAATGCGATGCATAAACTTAAACTATGTAGTACTCGAAAAATTGTCCAAAAAACTATCAATAACAACACTAGTCGTCTTAGCCTAAATTAATATAATTACACTATCTACCGTATTTTCTCAGATACAGTCCGGGTTACGAGTACAACCCAAATTCGAAGTCTAATTAGAGCCATGTAGGCTCGACGTAAGAAAATACGGAGGTACCTATACTATAATCATAAATCATAACTATAACTATTCCTGTCTCTGCAGAACCAAAATTATCCCGACTACCTACATATAATAGATTACCTACCTTTACAATACTTGAGCCAGAATATTGACTTGTAGTTGTATGAGTATTGAATTTGTTGACAACCGTTAAAATTGTTGATGAAGATAATTATAAAATGATAATAGTGATTGGTAACTATAGTTGATGTTATATACCATACCAGAAGTAGGATAACGTGTTAGTTTTTTTGCAGTATGTAAATACCTATTAGCAAAACCCTTGTTTTGCATTTATTAAACAAAGATACCTTACCAATCATCAAATTACACAATAAGGTAACGTGGATTTTGGATAGTCAGGATATTCTTTGAAATTGATTTAGAGAGAGACATGCAGATATCGCATTCGTTGACTATGACTACTGCAGTAAGCTACCTACCTCCTACGTAATTATTTGTTTCATTATTTTTTTCGATTAATTCATCGTACAATGGCTATTCGTTGGTTTGTTCCTTTCACGTGTAATTGTAACGTTTACTGTACTATACATACCTACTTTGAAAATTTTTAATAATTAAATTTTATTTAAAATCATTTGTTGATAATTTGCTGATATATAGATATATGCAGCATCCTAACTAAAGACTATTAGACCTTGGTGTATTACTAAACTTGAAGTTTGTTGTTGTTTATGTTCGTCTGTCTGACCACGGCCAATATAATTACCCATTATGTACTTATAAATTGTTATCACCCGTTAACTAGTTTTATCTCGCTATTGTAATGTATTATAATTACTAGTTACTTCTAACAAAAACGATTTTACAATTTCTTACTGTGACGCAACACGAGCTTTCGTTTTTATCCTTTGTTAACTACTGACGTCAGGCTTTTTTTTATGGTTGGTGTAGACCCAAATGTTGACACTGAATTGAAAACAAAAACGTAAAGTAGTGCGAGATAGTCACAGTCACAGACAGTACTTTGACGTTACATAATACTTGAAGTTGAATGGCAATTTCTGGATATTGCAATATCAAAAAACCTGAGGTACAATGATAAGATGTAGCTTATTCTTTAACACTTGGACGTGATGCATTTACTTTTACAAAAAGCTTCATTTGAATATGTCCATGGTAAATACCTTTAATTAATGAAGCATTATGATAATGATGATGATAATGATGTACATATGAGAACGTACTATAGTAATATGATTGATTAGGTAATTATATATATATTCTACATAGCGTCGTCTACCCATTCGTTGTCGTTGTATTGACCATCGTGTAACTGATTATTAGATTTAATTCAATGAAGTCCGGATGATAGCTAGATAATGATGAAGATAAAGTGTAGGTGTTACGCGATGAATATGGAAATGAACGAAAGGATTACTAACCAAATTAAATAATTACCGTAATTGAAATCCAATGGTGCTCATACTTACAAAAGCAAAGGAAACTATAAAGAAAGAATACTGGAAATATTTTGTACCAAATCAAACAAACATTGACTAGTGAATGCAATATTGTAGTGATGTGATTAGAATCGCTATATTACGATTACGATATAATTTATATATACGTATATATATATATTTATGATCAATTGAATCCAAAGCTCTATTATTGTTGTTTGCAACTGATGGTATAAATGCATATTTTGTAGTTGGAAATAATTATATATACGTGTTACCAAAAAAATCGGTGTTGTTGCTCGTTTTTCAGTTTCATATTGCATCATAATTCATCACATGGATTGCGATGATTTATCCTGATTATCAGTGCAAAAAACATGCCCTAGCTTTTACACATTTTCTTTATAAGCTAGACGAACACCGACGTTCAAATGTTCAAAGACATCAGCGCATAACTGTTAATTACCTCCTATTTATATAGTAATAATCGCCCTACTCTTTTCTTCTGGGAAAATTTGCTACTTTTAGATATCTTTTCTTCTTTGCTACTAGTATCGAGCAATTAATATAATTTTCGGAGCAACTGTCATTCATGTATATATGTATACATGAATCATGTATGTTAGAAAACTGAAAATAAGATAATCGGCCAAATAATTACAAAATGAATTGGAATTAGGCATAAGTATCTTTAGGGGTGCTATCTCGAAAACTTTTTAATTTTTTAAATTGTTGCAATCCCCACTTCCATTATCCTCAGTAATGGAAATCCATACATACAAATAATTTGACAATAATTAATAAATAGTAATAAATTCAAATAATTTATCAATAACAATTCGATAACAATAAATAAATTTCGAATGATAGTGGGAAGTATAAATATTAGTCAGTAATACTTTTCATCCCATTCAAATCCCAAATATTATCTAATCCAAATATTCCAAATCCAATTTCAATGGACTTGGATGATTCAAATCATTCAAGAGTAAATTCATGTGGACTTGAGTCCATTGAAATAATTGAAATGGAGAATTATTTCAACAGAGAATTACCTACCCAAGAAAATTAATAATTAAATACGAATGGAGAAACCGCGACGATTTCCACAATTTTTAATATTTAAACCTTGATTAGGAGTATAAAAATGATTTTTTTTGAATTTTATTATTATTTTTGTTCATTATAAAAACGTGCGAGTACATTATTATCTTTTCTTTTAATTTCCTTATTTCTTCCTTTCTTTTGTTTTTTGGTCATGTTTTCTAGTAGCTTGTACTAAAAACATGAGTTGATAATTAAGCAACTAATTAATAATTATAAATAATAATGATGGGAAGGTATTAGTTAATCGAAAACGTTAAAAATGTACAATTTACAGAATTATAGACAATACTGAACTTAAAAAATCACTGTAGGCAGCTAAATCGCTTCCTAGAATTATGAATGAATGAATCAATTACTCTTGAACGTGAAGCATGGGACGTACTCCATATCAATGTCAATGCGTCGCAATGCTCACGTTTGGATAATCCGCATTGTGATTGAAATAAAAAAATCAATTCAGTTCCTTTGATGTGTAATCACTAATCTGATTAAGATGCATAAACAGATGTAAGAATGTAAACTTGAGATGGAGTATACTCATGCCTTGCACATTCTACTCCACTCTATTTGAACTCTATCTAATAATTAGTAATTATATATTTATATATATGTATAGGTATATATAGTCTACGTTACATTTGTTGTATCTGTGTATTAGCCCAAGTTCTGCTGCTAGTCTAATCGTATGTACTTCCGCGCCTCATTATTGTTTCATGTGTTTGCATTTGTGAAGCTATAGGAGGAAATAGATGATTTTTAGATGATTCAGCCTCCGGGAAACTAACGACGACCTCGTCGCTTTAAGGAAACAGAACATTGTGGACAGTACCATTTGCCTTTGGGAGACGAAGTAATCCCCACGCAGGGGTAATGGAACCATTCAATGGTACAGTCTTCATTGTCACAGGCGACCATGTCACCATAGGAAACTTGATTGCAGAGACAGTAGCGAGGTTCACTGGGATCGTAGCTCCAGTCTGGTGTCTCCACAGTCGTTTCCACCACAGTCTCTTCAATGAGCTCATCGGGCGGTTGAGTAAGAAGCTCTTGATGCTGCTGAGTATGCTGTGATTTCCGTTTATTTCGCTTTTGTTCAACATTTGAGCCCGTGGTTCCGGTGGTGGCGGCCAGCGCTTGTTGAGCTGCTTGGTGGAGTTCAGCATTGGCTAGAAGTTCCCGCCCTACACTGAATTCCTGGGTATGAAGACCCATGTTGATGGCTTCGTAAGATGCTTTCAAGCTAGCCGTGCGACGTCCTTGTTGCATCTGCTGGGTGGCTGCAATAGCCTGAGACGCTGCTGCAGCTATTGCATTTCCTCCTGCCCCCATGTGACCCAAACTGTAGGACAGTGCTGGAGTTGTCGAACCAGATGCATGACCTTGCTGACCTTTCTCCACAGACATCTTCCTCTCCTTCTTCTCCGTCTTGATGGCCGCATTGGGAATCAAGTAGCGGTTTTCCTTTTGACTTAAATGAGAATCCCGTTCTCGCTCTCTATCTCTCGAGTGGGGTTGATCCAATTCTAAAGATCTCTTCTCCAGAACCTCAGTAATGCCCGCATTATCTGCTTCAAGTTCCATCTTGAATTTATGCAGTTCTTGATCCAGCCTTCGGAGGTAACGATCTACCAAATTGTACATGTCATTGGCTTGATGCACTTTCTCATCCGCATCTTCCAGTGCTTTATAATACTCCTTGCGAATCGTCTCAAACTCAGTCTCCCGCTCCGAAACTTTTAGCCGCTTGGCATTGTTAAAAAAAGATTTGACTCGATCATCCAGCTTGTCGGATGCATTCTGTACTTGGAGATCCAGCTCTCGGATTTCTGTGAAACGATCTCTCAGTTCTTGAGGCAAATGCTCGATCATCTCCAGGTAGTCTTCCAGGTACAACATGATTGCTGTATTTGCAAGTTGCTCTCTTCCTTACTTTCTACTACGAGGAGACGGAGGAGGATAATTTTCTCCCTAGAATTTCAACCAGTCATAATGAGTTACACCAAATTACCAATTCTTTCCTTAATTCTACCACCTACTATCACACTACAACTCTACAAAAGGTGACAGCATCACGTATGACGTAGGCATGTAATTAGGTTAGAACTTATGATTCAACCGCAAACACTTCTCATTTCCTCCTCCCACCTGTCATCTATCATCTACTACTGCTCATATAATTTCTCGTGACATTCACTGTCTACCATCTCCCTGTTCCTCTTCCTATGCACCAACAACAACAAAAACCGGCACTCATTGAATGAGTGACAGATCCACACCATGACAATAACATCATCATCATTCCTTCTCCCGATTCTTTCCTCCTCTCATTCTCTCCGTCTCTTTCACTGGTTACAATTGATAATTGACGTTGACAGTCACTCATTTACCGACTATCCAACCTGACAACTACTCCTCCAATTGTTTTTACATTTAACCAGAAACACCCCTCAAGAAAAAACGATTGCAGTTACATCAACAACGAATGTCAAACTCAAACCATGCAAACGCAAATAATGCCCACTCGCGAACTAACTAACCAACTTAGAACGACAAACGAGTAAATTACCTACTCTGCCACTATCGTTTACAATTACTCGCATTACCAATTACCTACCATCAACTATGAACTATGACTATCTATTATTATTCTCACCCTGCCGACCGTGCTTTGGGAACAAAAATAAAATTACACGTGAACAGTGGTTAAAGACAATGACAGACAAGACAACTGACAATCTATATTCAGTCCTCGTTTAATTTCAATCCAACAACCACAACCAATCCAATCAATCAATCACAAAGAATAACACGTGGACTTTAATTAATGCATATGGTATTACTTTTTGAAAGTTGGCGCGAGCAAGTCAAATGATGTTCACAGGCACAAGAAGGAATTTTTTATGGAAAATTTCCTAAATCCCTTTGAAATTTTATTCTCATTTATGATTTGATCGGGTGCAGGTGGTCAACATGAACATTGGGACTTGGAGAATGTGCACAAATTCGAAATTGTGACGCACTGGGTCAAAATTTGGGATGGGAACTTTGGACAGAGATGGAAATTTTTGGTTGGTTGTGGAAAATGGTGAGTGGTGCTGCTGTCGACTATGGGTTTTTGCTCAGGGAAGGAAGGCGGTGGCAAATGCCTCGTACAAGTTTCACTTTCACTGCCTCAATTCCCAGCGCTCTCGTCCGTCCACACACACACAAACTCCACTCCACTTCCACTGGCACTCCACACACAGCTTCACAAGGATTCCGTCGTCGTGGCGGTGCAGTGAAACGTAGTCGCGAAGCTCCAGGCCCAGTCTGCCACACCAAACCATTCCCGTCCCACCAAAGCCCAACCAAACAAACTTCCAGCGTCTCTACGCACCTTCCCACAAACCTACCACCGGGTCGTTCTTAATAACGTCCCAACCACAATCCCCACCCACGTCTTTTTTCCCCTCGTCGTGCTTCGTCATCCTCCTCTTAAAATACCTTTTTGCTTCATCATTACCCTTATTGTTAGTTCAACGGTGAAGTAAAATTTACAAAACTTCCCTCACGTCTCTTTAGACAACCCCATACACTCTCACCGACGTGCCTCTTCCTCATATGCCACTGCCACAGAAACCCACACCAAGGCGGCAAAATTTATTTCCACAACTTCCATCTGCGAACTGCGAGGTGGATCGATGATCGATGCCTCGGTGGATGCGTTCACCTTTATTACACTGCACGTTTCACGTTCACACGTTTTACACTACTATTGCAATCAGAATAATTACAATTAGTCATTAATCATTTTATTTCATCTTTTTCTGTACAATTTCTTCCATTTTCTTCGATACTTAGGTTTCCTATCCTTTTTTCTTTTAATTACTTCGGCGGTTCCTCTTACTTCTATGTTGTGAGTTAAAGTGGAAGCTAAAGTCAAGATAAGAATGAAGAAAGCTGAAAGTTGATTATGAATTATCAATTATAGTTCAATTTAATTGTGAGCTAATCCAATAGCTTCGCTTTCAAAAGTTGTTGGTTGTAGTTGTTTGACGACCGAAGACAATAATTAGATTGGGAAGTTGAAATTACCTGCTGGACCTTTGACCTTCTTTTGTCATTCATCATTTGTTGGTTGTTGGTTTGGTTGTTCTTACGTCGTCACAATTCAGCACGAACAATGGACCCTAATGACATGAGTCAGGTAAAGCAACATTTTGTCACTTGCTCTTCTGTTGTGTGAAGGTATGCTTTACGTTTGTCATTTGTTGTATGTATTAATTTTAAATTGGAACCATTCATAGCCTGAAACCGTCCCTGTTCCCAGAGGGTGTCTCAGAGGCTGACACCCCTACCCCTGTAATGTTAATTTTTCGAAATTTAGAGAGGGGTCATACCCCTATAATAGTTCAAAAAAATTGCCAAGGGGGGTGTCCAATTATTATTGGGATTATGGTTTCAGGCTATGGAACCATTCATTTCATAATTGATGACATAGAAATAGATACCTACATAGTTGATTGTGAAAGATTATCTTTTTGATTATGAGCAGTGGGGTTTTTATTCTGTATGGGTGTATCCATTGGTTAATACTATTTAGTACCGTAAAACTTCCAATTATCCCCGCCTCTAATAATTCCCCGGGGCAAAGAGATAGGATTGGAAATAATTCCCCGGTATATTACTAGAAGCATGCACTCATATTTTCATGCAACTACTATTAGTTTACTCTTAATCTGATTGGATGACAACTGAAGACAAAAGGAGGAAACATGATGGAGTATGAATTTTAGAATTTAGAATAGTAAATTCTAAAAGTCGCATTTGGTGATATCTATATGTAGCATTTTAATGTAAGTATATTACAATAATGGAAACATAAACTTTCGAGATTGGTAATGTAATAATTCCCCGCCTCTAATAATTCCCGGGCCTCTCATAACTACCGGGTCTGAAGAGTTGCTCATCAAATAATTCCCCGGGAAATTATTGGAAGTTTTACGGTTATTGGTAATAATATTGACTATGTATAAAAGTATTAACGATGCAAAATACGTATAAATATGCAGTGATTAATGTTTTATGTAAATGTTGATATTTCAGCTGAAAGCCTTCCTCCTACTCTTCAATAAACTCAGTGAACGATGTTTCAGTCGATGTGTCTACACGTTGGGCAACCCTAGTTTAACAGAGGATGAGGCATCCTGCATCGATACTTGTCTCACGAAGAATGTCAACTATAACCAGAAATTAATGTCACTGTACATGGAGATCAATCCACCGTTCCAACAAAAGAAAATGGAAGAGCAAATGGCTCAAGTTAAGGAATTACAAGAAGCCCAAGGAATCTCGCCTGGTGCTGGAGCTGAAGTAAGCATGGCTGATATGAACCTTCCTCCTTCAGTCATCACAGTGGATTCCCAACCTCCCGTAGTTCAGCAACAAGTATGAGAATATGAGTGTTAAATTCAAACTGTAGTCAATACAAAGTTTATTTGTTGTGTGAAAAAACTGGAGCTAAGGACGTTTGACAATAGGTGCGAGGCTCGAGACTCCCATGTGGGTTTCTATAAACTAGTACCAAGTGAAGCACAAGCTACATTTCCCCCTTTGTAGAATATTTTATAGAAAGTTGAAGTTAGTCGAATAGTAGTTCTGCTAGCTGTGCTCCAATACAGCATACCTATATTAATTACTTTTTCTGTAATCATTAATTGTTAATGACACTTGATAAAATGGCAGGTAAAATAGTGAAAAAATTATGTCTCGTAACCCTAATGGGTCTACCAGCAAGTGGTAAATCAACTTTGGCAGATGCCATCAAGTCCTCCTTCGAAGACTGTGCCGATACATTATGCATTATCCTGCGCTTCGATGATTTTGTTCCACTAGAAATCCAGCAGCTAAAGGAATACCTCGGTAGTGATAGTTCTAGTGGTTATAATAATAGTGGTTACTGTAAAACGCTACGCAAGAATTTCATTCTTTCTGCGCAATGGCTAGCCTCGTCGGTGCTGAACTCCCAGGATACCTTACCTGATTTGTCCACGGTACTCTCCCCTGACGCGAATCATCTAGTTCCCGTAAAGGACTTTATCACCAAAATTGAAAGTGCATTTGAACTGTTTAAGAAAGAAGGCATAGAAAGTTACTCCAAGGGATTTATAGTCATCGATGATAACAATTATTATCGCAGTATGCGCAATGAATTGTATCAAATTGCCAAGAAACTGGAGTGCAGTTTGGCTGTTCTGTATTTAAATTGTTCAACGAAAGATGCTATACAAAGGAATTCGGATCGCCCTCCACAATTTCGGATTCCTACTCAAGCTATAGAAGAAATGAGCAAGAAGCTGGAAGAGCCGAACCCTATGGAAAATCCATGCGATCTATTCTGTGTTCAGATCAATTCCGGTAATAATCCTGCAGAAGCATCAACATCCACTTGGTTAACAAAGGATATCGATGCATCAGTGAAAGCGTTGCTGGAACATTCTCTTCTCAATCCAGTCGTCTATGTTCCACCTCCAGATCGTTCAGAAGATCGAAGGGTTTGCTCGGAAAACGAAATCCATCAAGCTGATTTAGTTTTGAGAAAATGGATTACATCTCAACTCACCATTTCATCGTTCACAACCAATTTCAACTCTTCGAAAAATCGTCGAGCACAGAGTCAAGAGTTAAGTCTGAAAAAATGCCTGGTTCTGGACAACCTGAGGAAGGGTGTGTTTAAAGTCACAGCGCAAGTTACTCAAGACGTTGAGTTTCGGAATGAAATCTTGAATTTTATGCATAGTGTACAACTTGCAAATTCAAATCCAAGTGCTTTAGATGAAAGATAAAATTAATTTAAAATGTTGATAGTGATAAAGACGATTATTCGAAATAAACTAATAATTACATAATGCTAAACTTATAGTTAATAGGCAGATTGCGCAAATCACGTAATTTAAAAAAACGGATACGTAAAAATATTTACGTAAAAATTGCCACTGAATTTCCATGGCAAAAAATATAACGTTACGTTTTACGTTTACGTAAACGATTTTACGTGATTTGCGCAATCTGCCTAATATTAGAGCTATGGCGGAGTTGCAAATAATTTTTTTCTTACACAGTATGTAATACCTACGTGAATAAAGAATTCTTGCATTGATGAATGAATAATCGCGATTAGATTTGTAATCATCATAGAAATGTGTTACTTTTACTTTATTTTGATTTGACTGACATACATCCATGAAATTAATTTATCATAAACTCGATTCGAATAACAGTATTTGTCTCACATTTGTATAATTCATAATTAAATTAATTACTATAATTATTGTGGCATCAAAATGTCAAATGCTTTTATCAACAGCAATGTGATTCGAATGCCTTGGTACAACAATACCCTCACACGACAGTAATAATAATGATCAATAGTATGTATGTAAGTATGCTCATATACTTGATAACTGCAACATCAATACTCTAATGAATAATCACAATAACTTGCTAGTAGCTTGCTAGCTTTGATGCTGTTGATTTTCTCAAATTCTCCGAGTCTAACTTTGTAGCTTTCGTTTTCATTAAATTCATTGTTAACATATGACCATGTCAGACAACCCATTGAATAAAATTTGGTTCTTCGGTTTCCTCTTCCTCCTTCGTAGTGTTAAACAATAATTTTAAGGATTTGTTTCAGATTATGATCCGGATAACTTGATTTCCCAATCTTCACTAACCAAACTTCCCGGTTTTCTTATGACCAGAGGATTTTTACCTTCCGATTCCAGACTCACAGTGCCCAATGCTAGAATTATTCAAGCAATTATTATTACAAGTATTGAATAGAATACGGGCCTGGGCGCTTATTAAATTGTTGACCACATAGACTGGCTCTTATTTAAGCTCGGTGTTAATTCAGCACCCGTCTTTTAATTCAATTTACTTCGCTCTAGTTTAACGCTAAAATTAAATAACTTACATTTCGATGTGATCGTAATTGACTTTGGTTGAGCAGCCAAGCCTAAAATAACAACTCTTTCCACCCACTCAGTAGTCTTGTACGTTGACTTGGAATTTAATACCCTAAACAACCACAACATATTTTCAATTATAGAATGCATTTTAATCCTACAAAAATACGTAACCATATTACTACCCTACATTAACCCAAAATATAATGCCAAAAATTGCAAGCAGCTTGAAACTTACTTTGATGTCAGTGTATTGTCCTTATAAGTGAACTGTATTTCCAAGTATTTTCCACTCCTATAATCGTACGACTCACCATCGTCGATGTACAGTTTGCCGCTCGCTTCGTTCTAATTACAAAGATAAAGTCCATTTTTGTTATTGATATTTAACTAACTCGTAGCTTGTAAAAACAAATATTGGACCGAAAAATCGCATAATAAAAAGACTATTAGATTCTTTTCAATTTGTTATCATTACTATAGGTACTTACGTTTCCGTCCAACGCTACATATAAGGTGTACGGGTCGCGTTTCATCAAAGTTGAGGAGCGTCGAATTCTTTGTTTAGTAGGAATGATTGTTCCCCCTCGTTGGAAAACGGGAATCTGTAATGCAAAAGTCAGGTATTTCATTCAGTTTTTTAAGTACTAATTGAACTAGGGAATCACTAGTAGCGTAAAAAGCAGTACAGAGGAAGGCGGAAAATATGAACGTCAGTAATTTACTGTTTCCATTACATTACATTATAATATGTAGAGGTCATTCAACTCATTTTTTGTATATCACTTACAGTATCTTCAGTGACAGGAATAGTTTGATAGCCAGGTTCGTATGTGGCAAATTTATAGAAATCGTACCAGATTCCACTGGGGAAATACACAGATAACTTTGTAGCACCTTTATCAGTTACAGGAGCAACAAGTAAAGCGTCACCTGTAATATAGTTAATGGATTATAAATTAAAATACTATCAACAGTATCAACACCTTTAGATCATGTATGTAGTCCCAACATTCTTGTAGCTTAATATTAAGAAAGTATAGAGTTGGCTGCCCCTGCACGTACCAACTAAATGTTGACCTTCCAAATTATACGTTTCTACATCTTGTGGAAAGTGCGTCCACAGTGGTCTCATAGGAGGAATGCCTTGCTTTTCGGCCTCATAAAATAGGGTGTACCTGTTCCAAGGAACATAATTATTTTATTTGACTGAAATCTTGATCGATATTTCGATGTATCCACTGCCAATTGTCTAGATAGTAGCGTTATTAATTTAAAAATTAAATAATTATTAAAAAATGATTGGTACCAGTAGGGTAGAAGAGCATAACGCTTGCGAACAGCTGATCGAATGAGGGATGTGATGTGGTCCCCAAACAGCCATGGTTCCCTCCTCTTGGTTTCAATGTGAGCGTGGTTCCTTACGAATGGTTGGAAAGAAGCAGCCTGATACCAGCGAAGAATAAGTTCAGCGTCAGGATTGTGGAAGAATCCACCAATATCAGCTCCACAGTGGGCAAAACCAGAGATTCCGAGTGAGAGACACATGGGAATGGATGCTTTCAGATGACCCCAATCAGCAGTATTGTCTCCCGTCCAGATAGCGGTATACCGATGCGAACCCACAAAAGCAGCTCGAGTCAAAATGAATGGTCGCAGTTTATTCTCCGACCTCAGAAGCTGGCCTTCGAACGTTGCTTTCACCATCACTAACCCATACAAGTTATGAACGTCCCTGTGCTCCCAGTTTCCGTAGTGAATCAAATCCTTGGGCATTGTTACTTCAGGTCCATTGAAAACCGATGGTTCGTTCATGTCATTCCATGTGTACAAGTCCAGAGTGGAAGGGTAGTTTGACAAATGGAATCGGGATGCCCAGTACTCTTGAACTCTTGGATCGAAAAAGTCAAGGTAGGATGAGGAGCCTGGCCAACACCAACCTAGAAGTAGCAAAAACAACGAGCCATAAAATTCATTCGGAAGGTGAGCTCAATGTCAAATTATAAAACCCCCTCAACTTGTTGATGCTCTCCTATAACGAAAAAAATCAGCAAAACCAAGTACCTTCATATACTTTTCCGTTTTTATCCTTCACGTAAAGATCATCCCTCAAAGCATCTTCGTGAACAAAGTAACCGGATTCGCGTTTTATATGTGGATCAATGATAGTGACCATCTTCCTGCCTTTAGCGGTTAAGTTATTAATCATCTCGACTGGGTGAGCGAACTTATGTGTGTCCCATGTGAAGTACTTTTTGCCATCAGTATGCTCAATATCCAGCCACAGCGCGTCATATGGAATGTCATGAACATCGAATCCATCATCTACTTGTCTCACATCATCTTCATCATTGTAATTCCAGCGACACTGGTGCGATGCGATGGCCCAACCCTGAAAACCAAATAAGATAGCAAATAACGGTCAAATGCCTGTCCGACAAGTCAAGTAGAAATCCGTAAGAAAAATTGGGACGTGTGTGACTGTGGTGTTTTACTTGTGGCAAAGGTGCAGTTCCAGTAACTTTTCCAAACTGCCTGAAAACATCAGTGGGTTTGGGTCCCAAGAAAACGAAAACATCGAGGATTCCACTTTCACTCATCCACCGTGTTCGTCCAAATTTCTCCTCATTTGCCCCACCTAATAAATATTGCAAACTCAGGAAGATATCGAACCTTGAGAACATCGCCGAAAGCATTTTTCCGATCCCAAACTGAAAGTTTAATGCTCCAAACAAAGGAAAATCAATTGACCTTAAACAACTGGCGAATGAAACCCAGCGGGAATACAATCCGAAACCAAAACCAAGAAGATCAACTAAACAAGAACGACAAAAGCTTCAAGTGCCTTATAACATTGCTACTACATAATCAGAGTTAACTAATCAACTACATAGCTAGTCAGTACAACATCATCGATAATCATGCCGCCAAAACAGTAGCATTAGAAATAACCACGAACCTTCGCCAGCCACAGCCACGCAAAAACTAACCAAAGAAACAAGACGAAGCAAAATACAGTAACAGACAAGGAATCTTACAGAAATTGTCTTAACAATGTGATGTTACTATCATCATAATTATAGCCTAACCATTACCAAAACCAAAGCCAAAATTAAAGTTCAGTCAAGCAATAAAAAGTAAAAACTAAATACTTCCAAAAAGTTGTGATCAAAAAACAACATGTTAATAAGTTGCATTAACATTCGCAAGTAAAATATGTAGCCTAACAGATAGTGGTAACTGCACTAGATCGTGTACAATTTAAAAGCAAACACTGTGGAGCACATGAAGAAATTCAGGTTTAACGAATACAATGCTAACAGTAATGTAAAGATCCTTGGATATCCAAGTGAAACGATACCTCCAACAAGATTCACAATCGAATCGACAAGATTGGATCCTCCTCCATTATCGATTTCCACCCAGGTTTCGGCGGCGTTGAGCCACAGCGTGCCGACTGTGCGTTCAGGACTGGAAAATAGGAAATAATTCAATTATAACTACAAACTATGATCCACAAAATAGCCCATACGTGGGTAGGGAAGGAAAATAATAGAAATAATTCTGCAAAGTATATCACATGCTGCTCTGCATAATACATTCTTGAGTTAAGAATAAATATTTAAATTGTATGCACTACATATTTGATAGACAAGTGTATAAGATAATGATAGCAGTAATTGAAAAAATGTAGTATACCCGTGAGCCATAATATAAGGAATGGATCCATACAATGACATGCCGTTATTCAGCTCATACTCAAAAACGTCCAGATTGTACAATCGGTATGGGTCGGTTCCCCTTGAAAAGCAAATACATATTGATCAGCTAAAATTGTCTTATATAAACTTCTAGGAAAACAACTTCAAGTCAAGTATCAAATGAAATGGATTGACAACAACGGCATTAATTTATAATGTATCCTGTACTTTGTATCCTTCAGTAAGAAGGAATCCGCGTGTTCAGGAACTCCGTAGAGATATTGAGTGAAGGGGAAGTCAATGTCAACTCCGATTGATTCAGGTCCCCGAGGTTTGCTGTCATGATGACCGCCAAATGATTCTTCCCACATAGAAGGTTCAGTTTCAACTTCAGTTTCACCTTCCTTTGTCTCTTCATTGCTATGATCCACACAAGTTCATAAATTACGTTGACAAACTTACATGACCGCAGCAAGCTTTTCTATATTACTGTGTCTAAATCAAATGTATGCATTTCCACACACCATACCATGCCCATAATAAATGTCGCTGTAATTGTAACTAAACTATGCATTAGGTAAAAGAGCCAAAATGAGGTAAACTACAATTAAAACTAATCTTACGCATCAGGTTTGTTTCTCAGATGTTCAAATTTAAGACTCTGTCTTCCATTGATAACAGTCACTTTCTGTCCTTCAGAAAAAAATTCAATTCTCATCGGAGCTCCAAATACTCGAACTTCATTCTTCCCCGATACCAATGACCAGTGATCGTCAGCTTTGCGCACTTCAAAGCTGCAGAATAAGTCACGACAGATTAATGCTTAATAGCTACTCTTGACTCCCAACTTCATCATTCGTAGATCCATAGATACTAATAATAAACTGCTAAATTATTAAAATAGTGATAAGAAATTATTGTTTGAAGCAAATCGATCAGTATAATATGATCGTATCAAATAGATGCCATACACATAAAAATCTGTCAACTTACCTTCCATACGCCAAGTTGGGGAGAAGAGCATGCTCTACTTCATATCTTGGATGAAGAGGACTAGCTTCATTCAACTTGACCCTGATAGTTCCATCGTCTAAAGAAAATATATCCAATTTAAAGGCTATTCCATTAGCTTTGTTAACCACAGGAAACTGCACTGACGAGGCAGATTCTGTGCCTGCATTTAAATCAGCTTCATAGGCCGCGGACCCATCTTGTACGTGTCTTTGTCGCCTGTAGAATGAAAAACAATACATAAAATAGAATTATCGCATAGACGTAATTATAACAAAGGATTGAATAATTTATTATAACGACGGTTATTATCGGCATGTTATTAGTTATTAATTAATTTCTTTTTTACGTACTTGCAGAAGCCACTTTGCTCGCATGATTTAAATTTACTTCGGTCCACCGTGTCACACATGCTAACAATGAGTACTACTATAACGCAGGATAAATAGCATAGCTTGAACCATGACAAACCACTAGGACTCCACCGGGTCATTGTGTACCACACTTTCCAGATAACGGCAATGCAACGCGACTAGCAATGATCAAGTGTCCACGTTTAGTGGAAAAATACTATCACCTAATCCAAACCTAATTACTCTAGTTTGTAAGCAAGTTCACACCAAATAAGCCGATCAATTTGAGATGACACTTGTGTGACTGTGCCTGGACCCTCAAGAAGAGTTAAATTTCCAATGCGAATATCACGTTGTGATGTGATTCTCCACCAACTTAGTGCCACTATTCTATCAAGCGAGCCGAACTGCCGTGGATGGTGGACGACGACGATAATTTAATTATTCCATACTTAACTAACCCTAAGCTACACTTGCCAGTTGCAGTAAACTCAATATTTTTGGATTTAGATGCAGAGATGATCAATTATGGGATATAGGTACAAAGAATGTAATTGACTGATTACGATATTATTAAATGATATGGAACCGCTGATGTGCTAACGACGGCCACAGACTATAGAGACAGCCTCTCACCAAATGTCTCACGGAACATAGGAAAAAATCGCGTTCGCGAATAGTATTGACAGTAGCAAAAGCTCTTGAGTGGTCTTGTCTTGACGATGAGGACACGTAGAAATCCGCACGGTTTACCTAATGACTGAAGCCAAAACCAAAACCGCAACCAATATCAATATTCCAATTCCAACTCCAACTGCAACCAAGAGAAACCAGAGTAAAACTTAACAACGGCGAATCCACGGTGACGGTGACAGTCCGTACAATTCCAATTCCAAATCCAAAGTTCCATCCAACTTGCCACTAAACAAACTTGCACCGTCTCTATCATACAGAGTACAGACCCGACCAGCACCGGTATATTGCTACTGTATTTTATTCTATTCTATATTTCCATTGCATAATATCATTCCTATTCGCGTCTAAGTTCTAAACATCTAAACTTGTATTTTTCTATCTTTCTTGTGTAGTGCCTATAGTCTTCGCCGAAAACTTTCGTCAGCACATTATGTATGGGAAAAAAGATGATGATCTAGCAGAATCTGGCAGAAGCTGAGTTGTAAGCAGAGTCTAGCAGACGATGGTGACACGGGATGAGAAAAGGATGAGATTAAATAAGATGAGAAGGAAGCGTTAGATCTTAAAGCATAATTAGGAGACAAGAGAGAACTTTTGGAACGACTTCGGCAAGATATCCTTCGCCTGAGCAACTTGATCTACCAGCAGAACCATAATCGAATACCTACTTCGTGTCTTTGCTGGAGTTGGAGGAAGAAATGATAGCTTTGTTATAGCATCATTTTTAGCAGCATTAGCATTGTGTAGCATTGTAGCAATAGCATTGTCTTCTCTTTCTCATCAATTCAGCAGTTTCAGCACTACCTGTGCTATTTCATGATTGCAGCCTCTTCTTTTAGTTACCCAGGTATATTAGTTATTAGCTCCAAAAGGTTTATATGGTATATGTATGTACGAGCTGGACTACTATTGAATCATTGAATGGGTTGGCAAGATCTCTATCGTCCACGTCAAGGAGCGAAACTTGAAATAAAAGAACAACTTGTACTTGGACCTTCGACACATCGTGGAGGTCCCACGTTTTACTTTTAGTCAACACAACATGCATGACGTGGGAATCCCTCTCTGTCGAAACCCAAATCAAAATAAATCCTCATTATCATTAAGTCCGTGATAATATACAATTATTAGATTTGTACAGAGTCTATCTATACCCCAAACTCTAAGAGACTATATAGCAGTTGCCAGGAGCACGAGCAACTAATAATAATGCGTGTGAATAACATCAGTCTCACTCACAGTACATTCGGCTCGCAAGCCTGAATTCGGATTCGGATCGTGATCGTGAGATTGCTTTATATCTGGTATTGGCGTTCGCACCGAACCGATAGACGAAAACCTTGCGTTTGTATAAGCTAGTCACGTTCCGCATTCAGGCGGGTTTGTATACTAGTAATAACAACTAACTAATATATTCGTATTATCTACTTGGTCTCTTCAATTTGAACACTGGCATTTTCTAATTCTAACCCGTTCGCTCATACTTGTTGTATTAGACTATAACCGTAGTTTTAGTTAGAATCTAACGGATACAGTTTCCAATTCACATTTACAAGTCACAAGTTCAAAGTTACTACCAACTACTGACGATGAGCGTAAACGTAAATGCGGAAGGATAGGATTGAAGACGCTGATAGGACATAGGATAGGATAGGATACATGAAAGAAGAAACCGGGGAATGTTGGAGAGGAAATAGGAAGGAATACAGAAAGTGAGTTAGAGAAGAAAGTCAAGGCAAGCTTTTCGTAGTCTTGTTCCCAACACCGATCCGAATCCAATCCAACATCCAACTACGTTGTACTTTCTAGAGTAGAAACATGGAAGCTCATTAGACGGCTGAAATAGAACGCAGATTTCTATTTTAATATTTCTGTTTTTATACATATTTTTATTTATTCATTCAGCTTCGGCTTAGGCTTCAACTTCGGCGGCTGTAAGTAAGTACAAGGTGGGTTTGTATTTTTTTAATATCTTTGAGCGTATTTTATATTACAATTAAATGTAATGATACTATTGAGAGATTTAATAGGATTGGAGTAAACTGTTGCTTTTTTCGGTGGAATTTCCTTGCTGCAATAATGTAGAGGAGGATGTGAACTGTGACTGGTTTGCGTTCAGTCTCAGTATTTGGTAGAACATAATGTGCAATACCTCGTGCAATCTCTTTATTTATAAGACTTTTTCTTTTGCAGTTTCGTCGAGATTTTTTGAATTATTTTTTATTCATCGGGCAATTACAGTCCGTGAAAGGATGTATCTTGTTACAGTATAGTATAGTTGTATGGTAAACAGCATTCCATTTATAGTACATGCTTGTTCAGTTTGATATAATTACAGTAATTATTTGTAATGTAATTATTTGCTCAGGTAGAACAGTACGGTCGCTGATCGGTACGGTACGATTACGGTAACGGTGAGCGGGGATAGAATGGTACAAACAAATACAAATCAAATCAGCTACTAACACCCGCAACGTTCCCACGACTTGGATTTATTTTCCGTTTGGGCCCTATTAGCCACAGTCGAGTCCATCAGAGAATTTCGACGCAGGATTATTTTTTAACTGAGCAACTGTTTACTGGGACAGCCAGAAGTATTCGAAGTTGATACACAACAATCCCTCGGATCGGGTTTTGGGATTCCTCCACTAGTTATATTTTGATTTTGGGACCAAACACCGAACTTAAGAACCTGACCGAAACGATGGCTGCTGTAACTCCAGAACAGAAAGCTGCAGAAAAGAACCTTCAGCGAGAAAACAAAACTCTACGGGTAAGTTGTGCACCTTTTCTTGTTGTTTTTTAATTCGATTCTTAACTATGAATTCATAATTTGATTCGATCATTTACAGAATGAGATTAAGCAAATCCAGAATCGAGTTAGAGCCATGCAGTCAGATTTGACTAAATCCAATAGTATGAAGGATAGGCTCGAGGCACTTTGCCGGGAATTGCAGAAGCAAAATAAATTCATTAAGGTATGTATGCATTTATAATTATGATGTTATTACTGACGAAATTCAAGTCTATGGTGCTGTAGAAAGTTACTATTTTTAAAATTAATTGTTGCAGGCGGAAAGTTCAGCCAAAATTCAAGAAGCAAATGAAAAAGGAAAAGAGCTGGCCGTGGAAGTTCAAAATAATATGGGATTCATGAAAAACATTAATGAAAATTTGGCATCCATCACTGCAGAAAGTCAGAAGGTAAATTTATTGATTTTTGTTTTCATTGATTTATTTAACAAGGTTAATTAACAAGGTTCGAAGTAGGCTATAGAAAAAACAATATTCATAGCTATATAATAATATTCATATGCAACTCTGTTCTTTACTGTTGTGTGTTTCCTCCCAACAGGTTCGAAAAGAAAATGAGGAATTAGCAAAGAAAGTTTGCGTCCTCCAGGATTACTACGAACAGCGAGAAAAGGTATTTTACATGACTAAAGTCTATGTAAATATATTTTCCAATTAATAGGTACATATTTCGTGTAGGACAAAATAATGGACGAATCAATATAATTTTTACAATTCTACCTCGAAGTGGTAATTAAGCATGAAGATAACTGCTGACTTCAGAATGTCGATTTGGTTAGTGTAAGGTTTTCACTTTAACGTTTGATTACCCACCTTTTTTTCCAGATTCTTCAAGATGCGTTGCAAGAAGCTAAAACCGGAATGGTCGCAGCTAAAACACAGCTTGCGGAATTTAATCTTAAAAGAGCACAAGAAAAGGAGAAATTGATAAAAGAAATGCAGCAACTGGCGGATGCATTGGAAAAAAGTCATGAACAAATTAAGCAAGGAAAAGAAACGGAAAAGGGACTGCGAGCGCTCATCCAAAATTACGATGAAAAGTTTACGGGTCTTCAGAAAGCACTTATGGATACAAATGGTGCCTACACGGATTTCAAAAAAGAAATGGAGAAAGTAAGAAAAGACTCTTTAATTTGCTTTTGCTGTTTATAAAGTTCGGTATTATACTATGTACATTTATTTTGTATGATTAGACTAATCTTGCACTAATATGAGACTGGAATAAACGTTTAGGTAACGCTTAGAACTAAAGAACTGGAAAAAGATACGCTGAAATGGCAACAAAGATGGGAGGAGAGTAATGCTGCACTAACTCTTATGCACAAAAGTCATGAAAAAATTAAAACCGAGCTGGGAAAGTCCCACGAGAGCCTGGCCACTATGACAAATCTTTGCCGAGCGCTACAAACTGAACGAAAGGATTTACTGAACAAGATTTCGCCTGCAGGGGAATCAGGGGATCCAGATGCAGTTGAACCCTCACGAGATTTGGAAGCCCTGGTTCCGTCAGCCCAATCATCAGACCCCACAGCTCCAGTAACAACACCTGATGCCCCAGTATCGCCATCTGCAGCTCCAGTGTCGCCATCTGCAGCTCCAGTGTCGCCATCTGCAGCTCCAGTGTCGCCACCTGCAGCTCCAGTAGCAGAACCTACAGCTCCAGCGAAAGAACCTGCAGCTCCAGTGAAAGAACCTGCAGCTCCAGTAAAAGAACCTGCAGCTCCAGTAAAAGAACCTACAGCTCCAGTAAAAGAACCTACAGCTCCAGTAAAAGAACCTGCAGCTCCAGTAAAAGAACCTGCAACTCCAGGGAAACAACCTACATCCCCCGTGAAAAAACCTGCAACCCCAGCTAAAAAACCTGCAGCTCCAGCAAAAGAACCTACAACTCCAGTAAAAGAACCTACGACTCCAGTAAAAGAACCTACGACTCCAGTAAAAGAACCTACAGCTCCTGTAAAAGAACCTTCGGCTCCAGTAAAAGAACCATCAGCTCCAGTAAAAGAATCTGCGTCCCCAGTGAACGAAGCTGCATCTCCAGTGAAAGAGGCTGTAGCTCCAATATCAGCTTCTGCTACTTCACCTTCAGGTCCCACATCCCCGCTACCTGGCCCTACAACTTCAACATCAGCTACCGCAGCTCCTTCATCTGGTCCCAAAGATACACCATCAAGCCCTAAATCCCCTACATCCGCTCCAGTCACCCCAACTTCAGGTCCAGGCACTCCAACAAAGTCCCAAAACCAACGAAAGAACACCAAGAGTCCTAAAAAGGGCAAGAAGTGAAACCGTATTAGTGACTTTGTCATTCTTCATAATAGAGTTAGTTTCCTGTCACCATCGTTATAGATCTGAATTGGAATTAGGCTTGGACCTATTGTAAACGTGGTTATTACTCGTGCAAATGCATTTACCGTTTTTTTGAATGATTGATTCAAATTATTGTTTCTCGTTATCTCAGCAGTTGTCAGCATCCCGTTGTTGGGACTTGTGCTGAATAGAATGTATTAGTTAATTGATATTATTACTGAGCGGAGCTCAAGACTTAAATTATTTATAATACCTTAGGCATGCGTGAATATTAAAGTCCCGACTAAATCGACTAAGTGCTTTAAAGGTTTAGACTGTGTTTAAATTATCAATTTCTCTTTCGTACCACCCATTAAATCTCGCACTAGGAGACATTTGATGAGTGAGAATGATCTGTTTTGCCTTACCACTCTCTAGTAAACTCAGTTTTATCCCACTGCCTACATTTTATTATAAATTTCCTCTGCCCGTCGGACTGTTTTAGAAACGGAGATATCGAATTTCATTTTATCGTCCAGAGTTCTTGTTTTGTTCTTTTGTCCTCAAATCGACACTCGAGATTTAACACTAACTAGATCCAAAAACCAACGAGACACAGTCAAAGTTTCAGTGTTATTTACGTAGGTACCGTTTACTGTTAAGGTAGTTTTATTACTCAGATATCTCGTCTGGGATAAACGTCTTCACAATTGTACTGTTAATTAATTATAAATATCAATCTTCTAATCTAGAACTTCATCATTAATGGATTTATAGTCATACTGCTGCAATCGATATTGTTATAATGGGTTGTGTTGTAGATCATTTAATTCCGTACATGCTTTACTGAATTAGAGAAAGTTGTAACGTACCTGTAAAAAATTGTTGTTACTTCCAGCTCCTACAATTGTTATGCTTGCGTTGTGGTAATATGTCAGATTTCTGGCCTCAGCTAAAAATGGACTTGTTTCCGTCCTAATCAAAATGGAGATTCAGATCAGATTATAGCATTCAATTATTATGAACGAGTCCAGTTTAAGGTTTTATGAAGTTATTCTTGATTCTCACGTCCACACTAAAACGATGAGGATGAGTCGACTAATTTCATTCAAAAGAGAATTACTCGAATCTCGGAATTTTGGGGGTTGTTAACTTAATATAGCCAACTATATGCCTTTGAATTCTATTGGCTTTGGACTGCACAGTTATACGCATTTACTAATACTAATTACTTATAACTGTTTCGAGCTAGTATTAGTTTTTCTGATGCATTTACTATCAGTATTGCAAATCGTTACTTCAAACAAGTGCGTAATTTGTAATTATTTACTATTAGCAAGTAAAATGATGGTATTATATAAAAGCAATGTAGTGTAATTTGAAGTTGTAGTATTGTGTTCAGTGCAGAGTCAAACTCGATATGGTAGAATATACATACTGAGGATGAATAAACTACCTAAGGTGAATAAAAGATTGATTATTAGCAAGAGAACTGAGACGAGGTTATTAGTAATTAGTGCGTTATTTGTAATTTGTACTCGGTAGAAGTGAATATCTGTAGTCGGATATCCAATAATATCCAACTAACGATAACGATATATACCAATATCATACCCTAAATTAGGGGATTTCATTGTTGGAAAAAATCATCACAATTATTGCAATGGTTGTCCTACTGGGTGTGTAGATTGATTCAAGTTATTTGTAAAATCCGTAGGTTACCTCCGTGTTGACTTGAAGAATAGTTATAAGAAGTATGTAATAGTTATTAAAACAAGGCGCAAACGCATTGTAGCAGAATTTGGTAAAATTAATCAATTGGATGGATAATATAATCCAATTCAATCAAAGTCGGATACGACGTCAGATTTATAAAGCATTATCCGTGTGAAATCAGTTTCATGATTACTTATTAAAGCAGAAACTATTTGTTAACTAGCGGTTAACCAGTCCCGTATTGGTACTAATTTGACTTTATGACAATAACTCCGCTACAAAATCCGTTGTTCCTTTTCCCGTCAACCACCTCCACCCAGGAGATTTATCTATAATATAGCTTCAGGTTATCCTTCAAATCGATGTGGAGTCCTTCCCTTTTTACTAATTATTTTAGAAGAATAAAAATGGATTCACACCTAGTCGTTCATCATCCAGTCGCTTCAGTATTGTTATCGTTATTATGATCCTGATCATGATACTGTTTTCTAGGTTAAGTAATTATAGGGAACAGAATGAATCAAAAGGTATTATTTTAAAGTAATTTTAAATTACTAGACTACTTGATAATGATTACTTGAAGACTAAACATTTTAATGCTTTTAACTAGAATAATAATAATAATGTGTATGTCTGTATTGCCACTGTGTAGTTCATGGCGGGATTGCCTCGTTGTCATTTTAATGCAAGAAAATAATTCATTATTATCTTTATTTAAATAGTTTTTAACAAACTAACACTTTTTCGTGTGCCTACAAAATACGATACCAATAAAAGTTCTGAGAAACTCAATCAAATTAATTGATTGTATTCTAATAATTGTAATGAAATAAACATCATAAATCATAAATTATGCGTGAGCAAGTACTTTCTATGGTGGATTTTGGTCTTTACTGTTTAATTCTCAGTTCACTATCAACGATTTCAGTCAGTAACAGTTTTCTTTATCTTCTGCGTTTTAGGTTGAAATTACATTTTCAAAGATAATATTCACATTGACTACTGAAACGAATAGCCTTACTTACCTAATTGTCCCTTACGTTTACATGAACGGATATGTCCAGCTATAATTATAGAAAGTTTCGAGCATCAGCAACGTTTGAGAGATGGATGCATGGCGATAATGTAATATTATTTAATTTCCCCTTATCCTAGGTTTCCATAGATTTTCATAAAAATGTTGATGTCATTTAAATGATTTGAATAAACCTTTTCGTCAACTTTCATCGTTATTCAGGTTAGGAATCATGCGGGATTACAAGACCACGTTGCTCAGAACAATAAAAAAAATCCACCCGACCCGTCGCACATTTTTTAGGATAGAGTGAGAACAGGCGGACTACTAGAATTTTGCACAATGCTATACTGAGCTGAACTAATGCAATGGTCTAGGAGAGTTAGTTTAATTTTAGACGTTAAGCATAAAGGACTACGAATTTTATCTTGAATTGAGTTTGCATTCATATAATTTATAATTTTCTTTTCTTTTCTTTTCTCTTTACTATGAGTCCTCTTCCCAAACCTTTGAATTAGACTGAATTGAATTGAACCGTATTTAATTGATGTTAACAGTAGTAACAACTCACAAGCTACGCGGATACTCAACTACATTTTATACATTTATTTTTTTAAGTTGATCAAAGCTCGCATGAACTTTTTACTCAGACTGGTTTACATTGGATTGATTGGAGGAATCGACGATAAAACACCATCATATAATTATCATCTACCATCTTCCAAACAAAGCACCCACTATAGTTTAAAATTGATTTGAACTCATGCAATAATGACATCCCAGCGTGATGTTTGCTGCGATGGTCTTTATTTCGAACCAGATTTCAGATGCGAGAGAGCGACTTTTGGCATGAGTTGCTTTTGGGGTCCGGAGGGCGTTTTTGGCGTCGTACCCGGCGTTGTTCGCACACGAGTTGGATACTGCGGAGGAACTGTTCTCAATCCGACATACAACTTTATGTGAGCCCCAACTTGACGTGAACGATAACGCCATGAATGCTTTTACCATTTTATATTTGAAATTATCATAATTATTTATAGGAGAGCTGTACTTGTCCTTCTTTGTCTATTCATTAATTATTATCCTTTTTCAACTCCTTCAGAGCCGACTACACAGAGACAGTTGACATTGAATTCGACCCGTTAAAAACTTCATTTGCCACTTTGTTGGATGTTTTCTGGGCAGAACATGATCCTACAATCAATTGTCCTAAACAGGTAACATTTTTTTCTATATACATGATATACATATACAAAATAAAAATGAACCCGTTTTCCAACCTAAATGCTCGTTTAATATTAACCATGACTACCGCGCCTGCAGTATCAGTCTGTAATTTTTTACCACACGCCAGAACAACGAGAACTGGCAGAGAAGACCCTGAGGAGGGAAGTCGCTAATCGAAGTCGTCCAATTAAAACCCGTATTTATCCAGCCAAAGAATTTTATGAAGCAGAGAAGTACGCGGCTACATACACCATTACATTCACAGAAACAAATTACAATCCAAGCATCTACATAAATACGTATACAGAGCAAGAATAATAATGACTATAAAATAATATTTTCTGTTGCAGTTATCACCAAAAGTATTGGCTCCAGAAGTACCCATGGCTTCTGGACTACTTGGATATTAAAGTTGGAATGCCGATGATACGATCCAAAGTCGCTGCACGTCTGAATGGTTACGTGGGTGGCTTTGCTCCAATGGAATGTTTTGAGGCAGAGTGGCGAGCTTTGGGTCTTTGCTGTGAAGTTGTTGACTATGTTCGTAAATGTATTTGCTTAAATTACAGGAAGAAAATTGGTTGCCCGCCCTATTAAAACTATTTTCATTTATATAATTACTACTTTTTTCCAATGCTGTGTGTGCCACCCAGAAAATAAGCATACATGGACTTGTCACATTATCGTATCATCTCTAGTTGTTTTATTTCAAATTGTAAATCATCAGTTTTAAACCAAAGAGCAAGTCTATTCGCATTCGAATAAAGGACTTTACGCTCAACTATTGAAAGCATCTCATACACTTTTTTTTATACTTTTACTTTTGGTAGTGTCATCGCTGGCCTGCATTTAAGTCGCATAATTCATAATCGTTATCATGCTAATATTATTTGCATTGTTTGTACAGAGCTAAGCGACATCAAATAAGTACAATGCGAAATACTATAAATGTGATGCTTCGAAAATATTGATCACGTACTAACTAGTAACCAACTGTGATTACTCAGATTACAAAAACGTGTGCAATACCAATGCACAACTGAATCAATTCAACCCAACTTATCTGCAGAAGACGAAGACCACCGGTATTTGTGCCAGTCACAAAGAAGCATAGCAATAGCAATATCAATCTAACGTAAGATTACATTTACACTTTACACCAGCAACATTTTAGCATCGGACAATCTATTAACTACTGGGATATACGATTCCCTATGATGAAAAAAATCGTAATGGTAAACGCTGGTGGTACAACGTTTCTTATTGACCTGATTAAATTAATTAATTACTTAAAGGTTAAAGGAAAGTATGGGAACGAATGGGAACGAAGTACGAATGCAATTTTCCACATTTCTGCTTTGTACATATGTACATATGTAGGCAAAACTTTATCGACACTTTGAGTGAATTACATTACACAGTTAGTTGCTATATCTACTTCACAAAACTCAACCAGAAGCTACATTCAACACAAGCTGTGCAATGCTAAATGCAATGAAATAAACTTAGCTCCTTCTTCCAAACTAATCTCGTGACTGGTTTGACTGAAGGGAATAGGGGCAATGGGAATACTTGGACTAGCGTAATCGCAATCATACCGGTTTTATCATTTATATTGGTAGCGAACAGTGCGCATTATGTAAAAATACCAAAGACGGATGGTAAAATATTATCTTCAAGTAATCAACTTCTTTCAAATATCAGTAAGCAACACTATTTATGTTGAACCATGTTAAATAGTACTATCTCTATCCCCAGCAATATAGTGCATAAAACGGCAATGGCCATGAAAGTTCATGGGTACAAAATTGTAATTGAATGATAATTGACGCTGGCATTAGGAATCAATTTTCAACGCGTAAACTTAGTTAGCATAAGTATAATTACAAATAATGCCTGCAATTTTTGACATCACTTCACACTTGAGTCTTAATTTATTCAAGTATAAGTAGGTTCTTATCTCTATAGTATTTCTGACTTCCATCGCATATTAAACCATCATATCATGTCTATGCTCCGCGCTTTGATTTTGATAGTGCATGCATATTACAGTCTTCCTTGTGTTACTCCTACATATATGTTTGTATGCACTGTAGTTGTATTGTAGTTCGTCCCCATGGTTTGTTGATTTGTTGTGTCTGACTTTACGTCTGGCTCTTGGTGCGAGATAATAAAGCATTTATGTAGGGAGTTCGAGCAAATGAAATTTGAATCTGTGTGATTATAAAAATACTTAAAGGCGTTTTGATCACATCTTCGGCTATTTGCATGGAAAACTAGCAACAATACAAAAAATACAACTTGAGGTATGTGAATGTGTGATTGCAAAGTGAAGAAGAACGTCAAGTTAAACCTGAACGTGTCAACTAACTAACTTGAATTGAGCTTATGCTAAAGTGTCTATATTATTAAGCCGTAATCCTTGAGAAAAATACATGGAGAACAAAGTCTGGTCTGAGAACCCGAGTCAGAGTTAGAGTCCAAGAATGATCTGTGAATGATGTAAGGCTTTAGCAGTCGGATTTAGGATTTGCCATTTGTCGTTTGGTGTTTGGCTCATGGCCCTAGACTGGAGTCCTGAGGACGGGAATTGGAGCCAACAAGATTTCAGATCCTTGGCATAAGGGAAGATGAGATGAAATGAGAAGGTATAGAATGCAACTCTCAACTCAACTCAACGCATGCACTCCTCACTCTTTCCTAAAACACAAACTCAGAAACTCTGTTCAGTAGTCACAAGTTACTCCTGCTCTTAACACCCGTATCCCAGTCCCAATCCAAGGTTCCCATCCCATCCCAGTATAGATCTGCGAGAGCTAGACGCATACTACCTATGCTTGAGAAGGAAGGTGGAAAGGAGAAACTGCTTCTAGGACTGCTACAACACCAGACCGATATCAAATCCTGACGAAAATCCGCTCTAGAAAGAATGCCTGCTCTGCCTGGCTCTCCTTCTGGCTTCTGGTTTCTTGTTGGTTCTCTGGTTCTGGCAATTCAGAACTGAGACGGTCGAGGACATCCCGCAACCGATACCCGACGCACCATAACCATAAGATAAGATCTGCCCCACCGATAATGCGAGGACCTTCTATTTAGAGCTCCGTACGGGACGAGATATTCCGGCTTCCGTTCCGGTCGGGACGGAACGGAACTGAAACGGAGTGGAGGATTTTTCATTCCGGTAGTTTCCGGGCGGGACGGAATCGGGACGGGATGAAGCTTGATTCTGTCCCGTCCCGACCGGGATATCCC
>JAAXYX010000428.1:0-39798 GCA_036851915.1 Ptenothrix huangshanensis
AGTGTGTAGTACTCGTTAGTTACATGGCATTTCATTTCATTTCATTTAGGTAAAGTCACGGCTAAATCATTTGTAGCAATTGGTTGGAATCTCACGTCTTGAGCCGCCGCTCGCTCCTGCTCTAGTACAAACTAACTATTCAACAGCTACGGTTCACAATAATACATCAAAATACGAACAGAAATAATAAAAAAAATACAGGAAAAGAAATTCTGCTTACGTAGAAACGTGAACAGACGATAGTCCACGTCCGCAGAGAACTATAGAAGAGAGAAGTACAGTGAGCGAGATGCGGATGTCGATGTCGAAGTCGAAGTCAAAGTCGAAGTCGACGGACAGAATGTGAGGCAAGTAAAGAGCCTTTTTTAAGCGTCAGACTGAAACCGAGACGGCGAGAGAAGTTATACATAGGAAAGTACTTGGATACATTGTTATCAAGAGAGCACATGAAGGAGTCATCCTCACATCACATTACAAATAGATGCGAATCGAGCTCAATTGCTGTGGATCACGACGGTGGGCAGGAGGAGGCAATTGGGAATCAATCAGTGTCATTGTCAACTGAAAAGGAGGCCTAACAAGCAGTGATTTGTGGCAATCGCCAATTGACGCCTATTTTGCCCCACTATAGTATTTAGCATCTACTACTCAGCCATGAACCTTCACACAATCATATGATATTGTATTATCCTTAGACTCTTAAATAGCCTTACATTTAGCCTTTTCGTGTACAACCTCTTTTACCAAAGTCGAATGCAAAGCATGCTGATTTTCTGCCGTTGCCTCCCTATAGATATCCCTGTATGACTCTGTGCTCCTACATATTATATCCCTATCGCTCAACTCTGCCTCTTCTATATTGGGTCCACTATATCTACAACTACCCCTCACACATATACATATGTACTTCAGACCACTCAGGCAAAGAACGATGAACGATGAACGATGAACGCAGAAAGATGCTCATGCTATGAGTGACTGTATTTATACGAGACTCTTTTGGTTGGTCTCACAATCGGCTTTTCGCGTGCATACGGAATTCAACAGAGATTTCTCACATCGAGCCTCGCCTCGTTTTGCATGACTAAATACTATCACTGCCACCATTGCCACTTATAAAATCTCTCTGCTAGACTAGACAACCACCACCAGTCTTCCGAGTACTCACAGCAGATGTGTCTGCCTAAATGAACAAACGAACGAAAGACCGAATCAAATGATTGACAAGAGATTGGAGAGTCTATTTTTGGTCAGCTCTTCTGCAACCATCAAGTTTCTTTTTCTTCCTAATACGTGGACTGCTCAGGATTATGCCGACGTGTTTCTCGCACCAATGTACATACTTTATTGTGTCTGCACCTAATTCCGCCTAAGTACCGCTTTCCTTAAACTAATCATCTCAACCCACCAATTTTATAGTCAGGTGAAAAGTTACCATCCTCATCCGTTTATTTCGATCAGTTCACTCGCAGTCGCAGTCAGTTCACCGTCAGCTATGGCTTTTATTATTACACTCGAAACCCTTGTACAGATAGGATACAGTCAGGCAAATTAGACTTCAAATTGAATCTTTTAACGGTAACGCTTCGTCTTGGCTCGGTTTGGTTAGTGGTCCACTCTGACTTTGTGTGCTTGCATGATAGCACCAAGTCACAATAAGAGAAGGAACATCGTCACATGGTCATTTCCAAAATATAAAATTGATGCGAATCACAATCACGGTATGATTTCCATTTTACACTTAACCTATCCACAATATTTACGAGAACAAAGACCTTTTATTAATTTTTTTGCCCATTGACACAGAAGGCTTGGAATTATGATTGGATATGCACATTTATAAAATGGTGTCTGTTTTGATATTTTGTTTTTGTAACCATTGACATGAATACATAACCGTTCATTTCAGATCATGACTTTAATTTGTCTCTATAAAAGGATACTTCCTTCAAGGCTTTGAGTCCTTCCTACTCAAAAATCACTTGACGTGGCAGCCAATAATTACTATTATTTATACTTGAACTTTTCTCATGCACTTTCATCTCACAGTCAGCCCTTCGTAAGAACAAGAGAACCTGTAGTCCCAAATGTGTACTGAAGGCACATTGTATCATGTGTATTTGCGTGGTACAATTCAAGCTCTTGGTCAGGATGTTAGGTACCAGCGCACAGCGTGAACAGAGTTGTAGAATAATGTAAGCGACAAAATTCCTTCATCCTGCATAGCGACAAAATTGATTTCAAGAACACGAAATGGTGTACTTGAATTACATGTTATACACCATACAGTTTTTGTTACAGCATGCATGCGGATTTTGAGACGAATCTGAGTTTTTATCATTAATACCTAGTACTAATACTACTAATACAGATTACCTATGTATGCATTCTTCATACGTGTAGAGTGCACTATGAGTAAAAAGTATGCATGCTCTAGCTACCTTTCAATTCAATCCTATGCAAATTCCTGCTTTATCTGTAAACTCAAAGTGCGGTCCACATTCAATTTCATCTGTCCTAGGCATCCTAGGAGGCAAAATGCACTTGCAAATTTAAGTAGCAAGGTAAATAATAGCCATCACCGACAAAAAAACTTTTTATACGATGCAATTACACATCCCCTTTCTTGTAATTTACGGGAAACAAAGTATTTGCATCTTGTAAAACCAAAACTAGCATGTATACGTAGTAAGGTAGCTGGAACAAAGTAGATACAATGTAGATATGTACCTACCTACAAGACCAGGTATGTTCGTAGGTAATTAGGAACAACGAATGCATTGGCTGCACATTTCAAGACCTATTAAACGTAGCTACCTAGTGATATAGGCTGACGGCGTATATGGATAAAGGTTTATGGTTCTGTGTGATACACTGATATTTACACTTGAAAGACCGAACAGTATTTGGAAGGACATTTGGTCGACTCTAAGGAAGTTGAAAAGCTGCTCAGAACTCAGCAGTTCACTTCATTCGAAGCAGTTTACACAATTCTCGTTCAGAATGAAATGCTCAGGATACGAGTAGGACTACGAGTACCAAAGCCAAAGGTTAGAATTTGGAAAAGAAGGTAAAAGATTTCCTCGGATTGCGTGCCAAAGTCAAACTTCCTCTGCATCAGATTTTCTCGTCAAACTAATGCGCACGCAACTTGAAAAGTTTCCCCTATGCTCGTACTTAATTACTGGTTTTAATTAGGGTGGCAACAATGATGTGAAAAATGTCAACTCATCACGTCCTCGTGACAGCCATCAGAAGAGAATCATCTCACCGCAGTTGCACATCAAATAATTTTCATGATGGTAGTAAAATTCAGGTGTTTTTTCCATATAAATACTCAGCGTCATGTACTCTATCTAACTACGAATTTATACCGCGGACATTCTTCTCTGCCTGTCACTTTCTTCCTGGAGATGATCGTCTCTAACTCGCGTAGAAAAGTTGACACTTACATATATACCTACATATGTAGGTACTAGGTACGTACATAGCTGAAAATGTACAGGGTAACGTAAGGAAGGTAATGAAGGTAATGATTGTGGGTTCTGATATAGCATTTGGAGGAAATCTAACCTGACCTGTTACAGGAGAACGAGACGGTGAGGATGAGGACGAGGATGACCATGAGTAAGGAGAAAGGAAGGTAAACGTATGTGTCAGCCGGTCTCGTCATCTTGACTACTAGTGTATTGTGACATGTCATGCCAAAGAGCAATAGAGATAACCCCATAAAGTTCTCCCCGATATTCTCATGCTAGTTATGCTAGGGTTATGCATTAAGGAAGTTGGACATTGAGTGCGTTTTCAACGAAGACATGTACTATGTATAAATTTATAGGGACAGCTAATATGTTATGGTGTGTGTACAGATAGATGTAGATGTACCCTGTTATGAGCCAAGATTGAGGAGATACCTCTCTGCCTATTAGTCTGTCTGAGTGACTACAGCAAAAATTATAAAGATTCTTGAATGTGTTGACATTCCTCATACAATCATATCATATAAATCAACTCGGCAAAGAAATTAATGAGAAAATAAATTCCCTCAACTCGCTTGCATTTGATAAAAAATAAAAAATTACAAGAGACATTAGAGTTCGTAGCATACAAGAAATAATCACCGCCTATTTTAATTCCCAACTCATTACGAGCTCAGTCAAGTCAAGCCAAGTCAAGTCAAGTCAAGTCAATCCAAGTCGAGTCGAGTCGAGTCTAGTCTAGTCAAGTCAAGTCAAATCAAAATATAATACAATAAAATACATCGCGCAATGCAGTACTAGACTTCTCAAAGAATGTTACTCTGGTTCAACTTGTAAAGTGTTTTATGGGAAATATTAGAATAAAAATCAAATACGTAATATATATCATTTACAAGGAAACATGGTTGAGAAAGCACTTCTGTGGAACAGCACCTACTTATTTTTGATTTTGTAACAAAAAAACAAGCAATTAAATTTAAATACCACGACCACCCCATTACACATATGCTTAATACTAAAGGCATTAGAATTGGAATCCGTTTCAGAATCAGACAGAATGTACCAACATCATGAACTCATCAACACCAAAGTGAGTACCAGAGAACCAACACCAACTCTAACGCCAACACCAACGTCAACCTTGACGACCTTTAGAATCGTCTATACATTGTAATAAAAATAAAGTACATAGTTGAAAATCGATTGTGAATGTTAATTCTGTGTTTGATTATAAAACTAGAGAAAAAGGAATTGAGAAATTACACGTAAAATGACTAGCCATGAATTGGGACAGAAAAACGTATGCTTTCATCCGTATTTCTCACCGCGGCACAGACAGAATTCGTTGTAGGTAATAACTAAATGGATATGATTTACACTCCTTGCCCATTCATAAATCACCTGTTTAAGGAACCCACACCAGTGAGACACTTTGTGGCAAGCGATGACAAATTCGTTCCAGTTCCACTCCATTGCTTCTGACCCCATGGCCATACATAATAAATGGCCATGTGCCCATAATGCCTGTATATCTGTGTAAACAACCGGTGTGTACAGAAGATTGCATCAGAATGCCTACCTGTGCATAGCTTTTCTCCAGTGTCTTCCGTATGTACTGCCGCATCACAGTCACTATTCAAAGATACCTGTTAGAATTGTGGTTGGTGTTGGTTGTGTACCTGCGCTATGCTGCACTAAGCTGTCTGTGACTGCCCTACGAGCTCAACTTGGAACAATAATGTCTTGCATTGGATTGGAATATCTCGCATGTACTTCATTCTTTCTTTCAGACACATTAGTTAAAGATCTTGCATGCAATCGCATCTGTGTGTTCAAAAACAACACAGCGTCCAATGAAAAATGAAATAAACCATAAGTACCGTGTCAGTCTCTGTCTCCGTCTGCGTGCTGCGCTTTCCTCCAACTATACGATTTTTCATGTTTTTTTTTCTTATTGAATGATTAAAACTTATTTGTCCTTCTCCTCAGTATGCTTCGGTGGTGATTTGAACTCTAGTTTTTCTTGATTTGTTTCTTTCTTATCATTACTTATCAGTTAACTACATACATAATACTATCACAGCTTACACTAGAATCTTCTAAATTTTTTTTACTTCGGACAGAAGCATGTATTATATTGCGATCCAAAAATAGCGATTCTAAAATCGATCTTAATCTGGTTCTCGAAATTCCTGTTCTTTGTATGTATGCAGTAAAATAAATAGTTCAACTAACTAAGTAAGTAGCCTTCGCAAGAGTGTCTGCGTAACACAGAATGACATGCTTGCTGTGCCTGTATCACTTTACGCATTTAATGAAGACGGATACTGTTGGTTTCTGTAATGGCATGGCCTTCACTTAGAAGTAGAATCAAGATATGGGTACTTGTATGTACATTACATACATTGGTATAGGGATTCCTTCTTACTACCCATATCTAGTGTGGAATATGGTATATATGTAAAAAATACCTACTTTTTAACTAGGATGTGTGTGAGTAATGCAATGTACGGTTGGAAGAGAATTTGGTCAAGCTCCGGAGAGCCCATGTCTGTCTGTTCATTTCCGATGCTTTGATGCAACTTCTTTGAATCTTCCACCCTACTTTCACTCCGATTATTCACTCGACCGTCTCAGCATCATGTCAACCCTCCCAACTCTAATTATTACTCTGTTCTCCAACGTACAGTTACAGTTTTTCTTACTCATTTTGTTTGTACGGCCATGCTCACTTAGCCATTGCACCAAGAGTGCAATTCTAAGCTAAGATTTAAAATGTGATCCTGGCCTACAAGTTCTCCAAAGCAGTACAGAAAATATTGATTCTTATTATTCATATATTACTACTGGATCCTTCAGAGGAGAAAATTTGAGCTTTAAAGTTGTAGGGGTTAATTAATTGATGGGTTACCTTACTAAAAATAATTCATTAATACTGAAAGTACAAGTAGAACCTGAAGGAGTAGGGGAGCTACAAATGTAAAGGAATAATTGAAGGTCTTTGAAGAAAGGAAACAGTCAATGTATATCGTTCGGAAATGATGAGGAGAAACGTATGTACAAGCGTGTTTGAAAAGATGCTGAATGAATGCATAGTGTATCCACTTATTGGTATCAAAGCTATATTATGAATGCTTGCTTATAGTTATATTACACACCACACCACAGCACAGTACACTGGCACATGAAAAGACAAATGTGCAGTCTATTACCTCTGTATCTGATTGTCAGTTAACTTTGTCTTGTCGGTCTTTCCATGCTTGGCTGAGGTTGAAATGAAACCAAACTAAGTTAGTAATGTATACCATGTGTCGACTCCTTACAATATTAGACTTACGATTAGACTCGTTCTCTTGTACGTTATATATCTTTATTGAAATTCGAATTTGGAGCATTATTAAATTGCTATTCGTATGCATCCTACAGTCGTACATAGTACCTGAAAGGTAGATTGTTCACTCCTGTTTTTCTCCTCCTCATTATATATTCTTCTTTATATTTCATGCATGAACAAGAAAAAGAATTTATTTTAGATGGATAAAGATTTTAAGTTTTTTTTCGTCTACAGATATGTGATGTTGCACTGGATGTGGATGTGGATGTGGATGTTGATGTTGATGCTGATGTTACTATTGCTGGTGTGGTGTGCTGTGTGCTGCACTCATCTAATTCGAATCGTAAGATGTTCGAGGTTCGAGCGTCTGTGTAATGAAAGGGGAGCATGAGGCCCTCAAATAATAATAATAACAACATAATAATAACATAGGTGAAGTGGCATTCACCCGGGTGGAACTTTGAAAGTAAAGTTCTCTGATGGAATAATAGATTTTCTGATAGGGGTGACTCCTGTCACTGCGTTAAAAAATGCAAGATCATGCGTCTTCTTGTAACCACTCACAATTTATTTGTATCATTTGTAGGTATAAATATACCGCAATAACATTTCAAACTCCGTCGTACAATCATACTTGTGTGAGAATGAGTTTTGGTGCGTGAGAGAGCGTGTCATCATTTAAATATGAACCTTTAGAATTAGTAGTAGTGCAAAATTTTTCAATTTTTCTCTACCTAGCCTACCCCACATCCACATGCATATTAGTAGTTACAATTACCTATGGGCTCATCATGAGACGAGTTCGGTTCTAATCTTTTCTTCTTTGCTCTGCTTTCTCTCCCTCCCTCTCTCTCTCTCTCTCTCCTTGTCTAATTATCAATACCAAGAAAAAATGTTGAGAGCCAACGCCAAATATAAATTTTTGTTGACTTTTGACATGTCACGTGAGATACAAAATAGTTTTTTGAAGGAAATGTTTTCGATTGTGTACTTAAAGCGTGATTTTAACCTAGCTGTAGTTTGCTCCCATTGAAATTTCCTTCGCGATCAAACATGGGTTGACAAAGAATTAAAAGTCGAGCATATAGGTCATGAGTGTACATGATGAACATGATGATGAACACTCAACTTTCACGATGGGGTTTGTAATGGAAACGTAGGTAGGTACATATGCATGTATATGTATATCACTCACGCGTCTAATTGCCCACTACACAAAGCTAAAGAAATTGACTGACACGAGTTGGAGTTGGATATCGTGCCTCAAGTTAAATAATTTGACTTAGTCATACTGCCTTCACTAATTAATCCAAATTTATCCTATGTCCTAGTAATTTAATTAAACTAATTTCAGAGATTGCACCAGATATGCATTTTAAGTGCAGCATTTTCGAGGAGCTTCTGTCCAATTATACAATTTAGTGGTAGACAGCTCTGTGTGACAGCTTTGTATTTGTCATTTTCTGAGGACTAACAATAAGGATTGTTGGTTTTGCTCCTACATAAATACACGGACCACATAGAAGGGCGCTTCTGTCCAAATGCATTGCAATTTACTAGTCTTTTCGTAAGTTAAGGAAAGGAAACTCTCGCCATCAGAATTTGGTATCCCGACACTAAGACATTTAAAAGGTTGTGACATGTAAATCCTGCTGTCCTCAATTTATTAGCTCCTGACCTAGGAACCATATCTACGGATGAAGTACAAGAAGGCATGTTGAGATAATTTTTGAGAAACTAAAGAGCGAGGAATATTTTAATCATACATGCTTGCTGCTTAGGAGAGCAACATGAAAAATCTCATCCATGATGAATTAGTAAATCTTGGACGAAGGTCAGGAACGGAAGCTAAGTTAAAGGTAGGTAAATTTTACACATGTTCAAAAAAATGGTCTTATTGTAAGTATCCCAAGAAAAAAAATGCGAAGGCATGGAAATTAAATCATCTCTGTTTGTCCTTATATAACTATTTCCGCTGAAACTAGACTTCAAGATCGGAGAAGACAAAAGGCTCATTCAACTATAAATAGTCTCAAGAATTGTTATCAAAGTGTGTTAAACTAAAGCTGGTAAAGTTGAAGACAAGTGCAAAGCCAAATGAATAAGTACCTTGGTATGTAGTTCTAGAAGCTTATGCATGTAAGGTCCATGCCACGCCACACTATAATCTGCTCCAAGTGTGCAAGTATAGTTTTATGCAGTTAAAGCTATAATGGACCAATTTACAGATACACTTTTATCACAAAGCTATTCTTGGTACTTGACGTCTTCTGTCTACGTCCCTGTAAGTATAATTCTATCTCGGAAAAATTATTTACAGTTGTTACTATTCTCAGGCTAATTGTAAATTGGCGAGAAGTAACACTCGAGCAGAAATAATGATTGTTCATTAGCTATTGCTCCTGAAGATTATCTTTATTTGTCGGCAACAAGTGGCGGTCTTGTTTCTGGCCTGGAAAACGATGATAAACCCTAAGCCATAAACCATAAGCTTCTGCTAATCATCATTGCCTTTATAACGGACGGAGATGAAAGTGACTTCGCATCCCTTTGTTCAGACCCATAAGTACAAATTACGAATTATGAATTAGATTTTACATTTAGCTCCGTTTATCAAGAAACCAGCCACGACTGCAGGGTAAACAGTTTGAAAGGGTTGCATTAACGTAAACGCTCTGAAACATTGTCCACGAGCAGAGTCCTTTCCTCCTAAATGTGTTCCTCGGAGCATACTTACAGACCATGAACGCTATATCACATTGACAATGCAATGTAAGGTAAGGTAAGAGCATATATCTACCTACCCATGTGAGTCTGAGACACAGTCAGTAAAGAGGTTCTCCACATGCCTTAGTGTTCTAAAGGAAAATGTATTGAGGTTCCCAGCATGGCTAAAGCTGTATGACTAAAATGAGCAAAAGGAGAGCCACGCGGCAGTCAGCGAACCGTGTAGATTGGACTCACTGGAGCGTCTAAACTCTAATTTGCATCGAATTCCACCTGTTGCATTTATTTTTCGATTTCACGTTATCTTAATGGGCCAAGTGCAAGTGAATTTAAGACAAAATTTTTGTTCCTTCCCTACGTTCGCAATAGTCGTGGCGTATGCAATAGTGCCATGGCTTGGAGCAGAACATAACGCAATATGTGTACAAGACGGAGGCCTATAAAACATGAGCTTACACTTAGATTTACCGAGATAGAAACGGTTGGAGATGTTGAGGTAAGGTGGACACTGAGGTCAGCCTTACTACAAATTCAAATATTAGTTTGTCCTGTCATTCTCGGCTGGTCAAGCGGACTCATGGTCGGGCCAAGACGATGACGATGTCGACGGCGATGGCGATGGCGATGACGATGACGATGACGGTGTCGGCGGCTACCACCACACACCAGAGTACAAGTTGCCGCAGCTTGGAGCTATGCATGATACGATGTAGGTATGATGTGATGTGAGTTTATGCTGTAAACGCAAGTCACCAGATAGGCTACGCACAGTCCTTATTTAACCATCTTTGACGATGAATGCATACGCACGTTCAGAGTTTCTCATGCTAAAGCTGGTCGTAAGCTAATCTCAAATAAAAATGTAATGATTTGAAACTCAAGCTCGTAGGATTTCCTAACGTGCCTCTATACTTTGTGGATTACAAGTACAAGTGCAACCAAATGCACAAATCTACATGCTCGAGCTAACGACACACGGAGAGGTGCGGGTGCGGTTCTGTCAAGCAATTTAAGAATTCAAGGGGACTCGTCCACTACCAACAAATTTAGGCCATCCACCAAGTCTGATTTCTCATGCAAAGGCAAATTATCTAGTAAGTGTAATAATGTACCTTTAACTTCCAACCGTTATCATAATCATATCCAACTCGTGGAATCGACAATTTGTTCATATTCTATCTAATGCGTACTTACATGCATAGAGACACCTCACAGACTAGTGTAAAAAAATAATCAGAAAAAGGAAATACGAAGTTTCTCACGCAATATATTTGCTATACATTGTCTGTCTATGTATGATATACCTACTTCAGCTATGGCTAAATTAGTATAACACAGTTTTAGTTATCCGCATTAAATCCTCAGTGGGTAAGATCCAATGCGAATTCGTCAAAATGCCGATAGTTCCTCAGCAAGTTGCTCTTACTTGTATATATTATACCTATAAAGACTTGCTTCCAACTTTTCCCTTTAATTCTAGATTATCCACTTTATAAATTATTAGCTCCACAGTACAGATATTGTTTACTGTATTACTTCTAAAATTCTACCAGGTCTATATAATGTACCTATGTAAGTAGGTACGCATTTATGAGGTATTTTCATTCAGGAACTAAAAACATCCGATGACCCGAGCCATAAATTTTTGCTCATTACTTCTGGTGATTATCAGTAGCCGCTGGTTTTATCCATTGCTGGGATCGACATTTTACAACCAAGTGTTTCACAAGCATGGTCCACATCGCATCATAGTCTAAAGTAAAGTCTGGTAGTTTGCCCTGTTTGTTCTCAGTATTTAAAACTATTAAGCTGTGTAGGTATCCACGAAGTCACAAGCAAGTTTGAAAACAAGTATTTTATTCGATTTTTAAATCAAATCAGTAGTTTTGTACGTTTTTCGTCGAGCGGATACGAACTAAAAAGTTTCTCATGTTACTTACAGTTCATCGAACCTCCCCATTTTTGAGTACGACAATAATTTTTACCCAGATTGTATTCTGCCTATTTGGTAGCTTGTAGAAAAGTAGTGCTGTTCATCAGGAGCATGTAAACATCAAGACTGGAAGCGAATTCACATTACTACTACAACAGAAAACTTAATGACTTAATATTTTACAGGAAATTGTCTGCAGAAAACTGTTGCAGACAACGTGAATGTTGGAATGAGTGTGGAAACGTTCGAATGGTACTACCTTAATACATACATGTCATGGTAGTAGAAAATATAAGCCTAGATCATTTCAACAAGTTTGGTCCGTCAAGTAGGAAAAATTTGTCGTAGATTTGCAATAATTGACAATGCAAATTATTCGAAAAAACAGTTCCGCAGTCAGGATTGCAATCCAATATCCAATGTAATGTAATGCAAACGTTTGGAGTGCATCGCATTTACAAAATCCTCAATTGAATTATACTGAATGCTACACACACCATCAGTAAATTCAATTAAAGGCTTGGACTGGAGAAGAATCGATATTTAAATTTCAATGCTAAATTGTTCGAATTGAATTGATCCAGCGTCAAGAATGAGTGCTTGTGTTCAAATAGGAACTAGGAAGTAATTGAATTATACCAGTGCATTATGTATACTGGTGGGTAAACTACTGGTAAACCATAATTTGTTTGTCAACATGTATCATTTCTATGGAGGTGCAGACATTCCTCACAATTAGATTATAATGTTGTCGTTGTCGAAGTCACTATAATCATTATTCTATTCTGTACAACGAGCTCATAATGATCATTATTATTTCGTTAATAAATCCATGCAATCATTAAGAAATAAATTAATGCATTTGGCTACTGTTCAAACCATTACGTTACATGTTACATGATATTGCATTGCATTTCATTATTTCCCTCCTTGCCCCAATACTGATTAAAAAAGCCTCTTGTTGAAAAAAACGGAGATTCTTCGACACTTTGAAATTGCTGCATTTTCCTTAACTCATGGTATGAAAAATGGTATATTTTCCTCTTTTCGTATCATCGCTAACAAACATTAATAACCCAATTCAGCCTTCATTCGATTTTTGAACATTGAGGTTTCCTTATGTAAATGATATATGGGTACTTTCCAGGTTTGAACATATATCTATTTAATATCACTGACTGCAGATCGATTTCAGATCGACTCAGATAGTATTATATTATATTTTCCCTTCTTGAATTACAAACGAGAACGACGGCAAGGATATTTTGATTACAAGGTTAAATTCAAGAGATAAGTTAATGGGCTAATAAATCAGTGGAGTATCTGGTCTCATAGTAGTCGTCGGACTTGTCGCTGTCACCGGAAACTATAATTAGAGCTAATGTTGTGACTCCAGTTTCTTCTCTGTTCTCTCGTATCTTTTCTACACTTCTACCTCATTTTGCCCGCCTACAGTAGAATTCCCTTCTTTGGTATTTTTCTCATGCTACAGGTTACGGTATGGTATGGTATGCTATGCTATGCTATGGTCATTGTTACTGTTACTGTAAGACCAATGCAATGGAATACAATGCAATGCGAAAGTAAGAAAGTAATAAGCTTCTGCCTTTGCATTTCAATTAGATACACAGGAGCATCGCATTCGAGAAATCGTACACCTGGAGTCGGAGTCTATCTAGTACAGATATATCACCAGCACCAATATCAACACCACCACTATCTTAAAAACTTCCCACCTGAACAACAGAAGCTCGTGGATGCAAATGCAAATGCAATGCAAATTCAAATATTTTATAGTGAAAAGTTAGACATTACAAAAGTCAAGGAGGAACATGTACGTATGTATAAAGTCAAAGATAAAGTCATCACTAAAACATTAACCGTCATTTTCTTACTCAAGTGTGAGTATATTTCCTCGAAAAAGTCACCATAATATTATTACACTAACTAGTACTGGCCATAATTTTGTCTCGACTTACATTTTAAAAATCGTTTGCATCTGCTTTGTCATCCTGCTTTCTGTTTAATTTCCAGCTGCTTCTTATACTTCTAACTACATACATATTACACATATCCTAATAAAATGTAAAATGTATTTCAATTCTGTCATATCTACATATGTTAGGGAGATGGGAGGGTACAGTTATGTATGCAGGCGAAATGATGTAAACAGTTGAATTTATCCGAAATACAAATACGGATTGGTGGTAGTTTCGTAAATAAAGTTTGTTGTAATTACTTCGTATACATGTATAATTATATGCTTATTAAGCATGCGCACTAGCATGTGGATCAGTTTAACCTAGCTAAAGTATTTAATTATAAGAAACATGACTATGACACTCGATAAATTTATGTCATAAAGTTTTTTGCAAAACATAATTACCCATACGACTTTTATCAGAGAGAAAATATAATGTACGCTGGTTATTTCTTATTTCTCTTGACTGTCTTAGAACTCCCATGCCATCAAGTACGTTCATTTTTGAAATAACAATAATTTACTCATGTAGCACATATACATCCTAGACTGTATTCATTTTTTGTCGAGAACTCCCAGCTTGATTAGTTCACACAGAGATACATGATATAGACTTCACACCATATACGACAGAGAGAGAGAGAGAGAGAGAGAGAGAGAGAGAGGGAATGAGAAAGAGGAGAGAAATGGGTAGGTAAACTCAAGCTTCGAGTCAAAACTAGTAAAATCGCAACTTTCCGACGGTCTTTTCCGTCGGAAACTAGACTGTTGTTATTAACGGTACATTTGCTACTGGCTACTCAACTCCATAAATTAACTCCATAGACTACATAAATGCAGCCAGTAAGTAAAATTCATTTGCTCATACTACTATATTGCATAGCTATAGTATCTATTACTAGTGATATAGTATATATACTCTATATCTGTGGACATTGAATGAGGATACAACGGAATGCGCAAAGCAAAGCAATCGGTCTGTCTCCGTGCTGATACTGATAGTTGAACATACTGCACGTGAAGCAGTCTTCAAGTTTCAAAAGCAAAAGATGGATAACTCACCACTCACCAATCGTGGATGAGTTTGTCTGTCATAAATACGCAAATTTAGAATTAAATTACATTAATAATATTCTACGCGTATGAAGCTCAACAGTAGGTATACGTAGGTATAGGTACATACCAGCGCATAACTATGGGATTTTAAATGACACGAAATCCTTATTTAGCTTCATACATTCGGACTTTGACTATTAGAAGCTAGAATTGAGTGATCGAATGTTCAATGATTATCCACACTTAACACTTCTCCTCATGTTTGTAACTTGTAATGGGAGTAGCATTAAAGTCATATCTATAGATATACACACGCAAGTTCTTGTATTTTGTAAAAATATTCAAGTTTCTATAATGGAATGAAATCGTTATGAGTTGATAATCATCGCACACTTGTACATTCGTGCGACTGTGCTGTGCACACTGGATTCCGATAGGAAGAAATAGGCTGTCGATTTTTAGGTTACTGTGACAGCAAATAGGAATTGAGCTAGAAGACCCATTTAAAAATTTATGTACGACTTGAGCAGTTCTCTCAAGTAAATACTTACATATTAACTATATTTAGTAAACGTGTTGACACTTAACATTCATTTTTATTAGAATCCCGATTCCGAATTTCATTAGTCGTACTAACCACAAGTGCGGAGCAAGAAGTAAGACGTTTTTGTTTTATGTGCGATAATTAATATGGAAATGGAAATGCTCAGTTGACTGCCTTCGCGTGGTGTGTTGGAAGTTGGAAGGAGCATATTATTGAAACTATCGCGAGTGGTAAAATGTCCCATATGTACATACGTATCGTAGAGGGTAACTCTTTTGGTTTTGGAGTGCTCGAAAATTATTGCCAATAACTGTAACTGTAAACAAAATAACTCATAAGAAATTTATTATGGATTTTGATGGTTCATTATTATTAATCTATTTCAACTTTTGTATTTGTATATAAGTTGTAAAAAAAGATTCAAACTTGGAGTTGACAATGAAAGTCAAACTCCTGATTCCTGATCCCCAACCCTATGCAGAAACCTTAGAAAATAAAACTTTAGCTCAGCCAATAATAGTCATACAGTTAGTCACCTAACTTTGACTTTAAGATTCAAGCCTATATTTGTATTTCATGTAATGTAATGTAATGTCATGTCATATATTTTATGTTTAGGTAGGTACCAACATATGCATTTTACATTGCACGCACATACACATTCATTTGAACAATTCTTGGCTTCTCAACCTCTCTGAGTTTGACTCTGACTCTGACTCTGACTCTGACTTTTTAAGTATGTATGTGGTCATAGATGAGCTCTGAGCAAATCTAAGCAAATATAATTACTGTTATTTTCTACATTTCGTCCATATTTACGTTTAGTAAGAATGTGTCGTAGACGGAGATGATAAAATTGTATCCTTCGTACAGTCCTGGGGTATGTACTCACGTTTTCTAAACCACCTACATTGCGTTTTATTTATCAGGAATTTCATTTCATTTCTTTTTACCTTGGCTTGAAATCAGTAGACTACATAAAGTTAATTACATTACTGGCTATGTACACCGTATTTAGTTGGTAGTAGAACACGAGTGCGAGTAGCCCATCCAAGGATTACATAATATTCTCTTATACCAAAGGTTGTTTACAAGTTAACAACAATTTTGTTATACCCAAGTAAGTTGGACTCAACAGAACAGAAATAGAAAAAAACCTTAAAAAATGATAGATATAAAGTGTACGTAAGTTGGGTTAGGAACTTGAGTAATGCTTTTATGAATTAAATAAGAGAGACCAGTTTAAATGATTCACGGACGAGTACCACCAGTACTGAGGGATAGATGCATGCAACGATCTGATATGGAAGCCAGCCATTTGTACTTGACTGCAATCCATCATTATTCTATCATATGTTTCACACTGTTACCGTTCTTTCTTAATAGAGTTTAGTGGTTAATCATAACTTGGTCATAAGTAAATTAAAAATATTCTTATCTGCAAGTCTAAACGATGAGAGACACTTACGCCAACTACTAAGACTTGTTTGTGGAATGTGAGAATGCATTCTGCAGTCTGCCGTGTACCATGTGGGAGCCTAATGTTTAATTACTTTATCACAAATCTCAGGTTTAAGCTAGGTATACATTAAATTAGTCATTTAATAAGAACACAGGTACCCACCACTATCTCTCTAGACAACAGTTAACTGCTAAATACCTCTGTATGTAAATCATTATAATAAAGAATAAACCTATTATTATTATTATTATTAAACTGATGTTTCCACTTGCGTCATACTTGAGAACATGTATATATATGTACTTGATGCGGCTTTCAACTTCAACTTTGTAAAGCAGTGTTTGCCGTTTGTCAAGATTTAATAAAGGACTTTCAATAACTTTTTGCAGATAATGAGCGCATTTACAGTTGCACTACATAGGAATTGATGTGAATGAAAATACTGTATGAATAAAAGCAGTGTAATCGAATGGTAGACGGAATTCTCGTCTCTAATTCAGTAATATGGCTAAATAGCTTTACAACTTGCTGTTTGAAAGAGCAGAATTGATTATTTATTGGAACCTAATTTAGTATAAAACCTAAATTACATCCCTACCTACCAACCAACTGGTGGTATGAGGAATGCAATAAAAAATCGGAGATTTTATGAACTCGATAAGAGGTTTTTAACGGTTTGTCATAATGACGCGTGATCATAAAAACTATTTTCGCTGGAAATATATTTATAACAAGGATTAAGATTTCCAATAAGACGTCAATGTGCTCAATACCTTGGAACTTTGCAATAATTTCTGGCCTTCGTTTCAACATGTGCAGATTTTACAGTACAGCCAACGGAAGTGTGTGTGTATAGTCAAGGATTTGAAAAATTCCTTTTTTATCTGCAATTAAACCGCTAACATAAATGTTGCAATTAATAAAAGACATAATAAAATCGAGGGTAATTCAGGGAGGAGTGAAATTAAATCATGAAGCATGGGACTCGAACACTTGATTGGAAGTCCACATCATTTCAGAGTATGCCGAATCCCAACGTGGAAGAAATTGAATAACAAGACGAAAATCTGAATCATAATAATTCACTTTTAAACACGCTTGAGGACAGCTTGTACATACAATACCGAAATTGAAATCTTGCAGATACCAAGTCTTGGGTTGAGGGACTAATTAAAATAATATTGATGAATGCTTGTAAGTAAATAGATACGATAGGATCTATTGTAATCATTATACTGTAATTACCAAGCGTGTTCTTGGGTTTTGAACTATTGTTGTAGGAACTGCCAAAATTGACAGGTTACAAATAAGTCTTTCCATACATTGTAGACACAGCAGGGCAAATTTTTACTTTGGCATTCTACCAAATCAGCGGCAAAAGTTAGAAAGCCTGATTCTATCTTTAATCTATGTGTTGATAATCCTATGTACAGCAGCTCATATGTAGGTAAGTACTTATCGACAATGTTGATAATGAATAAATCTGTAGTATATCTCTCTGCAAGTTGGCACGACAGACTGTATAGTAACAAGCAAAAAAAAGTCGTCAGTCATAACTTGTTAGCTACCACTGCGACAAATATTATGATATCGCTGTGGCAATACCTCTCATGAGCCAAGTTAAACTTTTGCATGTTGACACGTGAGTTGGATTGGACTGAATACTTGTACACCTTTGTACTTTTTCTGAACAAGTGCAACTTTGATTTCCTTTTTGGTCACCACTTTGCAACGTTGACAGACAACAATATTTTCTCATATCGTGTCAATTTGTAGATTCATCAAGCCTTCGACGTGTTGACTGATGATAGTCAATTAAGTTTCCGATGAGTTCGCTTCAATTAAAATTGTATGTGCATATTATAAAAAAAACTAATAAAGTCAGGTGTGAATTCCGCAGGTTGAACAAGCGCTTGAAATAACAATACCACAACATAATAGCGAGTAGTTCAAGTATATATATATGTAGGTATGTATGCAATAAAATACTGGAAGTTCACAATTCATTACAGAGAAAAGAGGATACGGCGTAATAAAGAAATAAATCTTAATCTTTGCAATTAAGAAAATTTATGATAAATTGTCTCTCACCTAGCATTTTGCTCAAGTCAGCATTGTGTAAATCTGGATTCTCATCAGCCAACCGCTTCCTCTCAACTTTTGCCCAAACCATGAAAGCATTCATGGGACGGCGAATCCGTTGCTCCTTTTTAGTTTTCTCTGTCACTCCATTCGGATTCGGTGGCATAACATTCTGTGGGATAGAATTTCGGAGAGACCACTCCTCCAAAGATGGATGCTGGTGTTGCCCATGATGATGTGGATGATGATGATAAAGACCGTACGGCGAATCCGGGTAACCTCCACCCACGCCGCCACCACCGCCACCACCGCCCGGCCCAACCGGGAAACCATATTCACTTTTAAAGTCTTCCATTGCTTTGCTATTATCTGACAAACTTCCTTGGTATATGAGCACAAAAGTTCGTTGTGTCAAACAACTCGTGTTGTGTACCGACAAGAGTCTTGCGATTCAAAATGTCCGAATTCAAGTAGGTAAGGTATCTTCTCTTGGAATTTTCGAATGAATAAATAACGAAAACGAAAATGTGTTAATAACAAATAGAAGAGTGAAATAAAAAAATGTACTGTTTGCTGTTCGATCGTCGCACTCCCAAGAATAAGGGTTTTTCTTAGAATTACACAAAGATTTTATAGAGTTGGTAGTACTTCTCCTAGAGAACTTTGTTTATACTTAGCACTGACTGTTGTTTAGGGTCATACATAGAGAGAAGAATCATTAAAATAAAATGCGATATAATATTATATTAACTCCTCGGAACAATTGACCTCGTTCAACCATCAAAGTGGGTGGATCAATCAGCGTCTATAAATTAAAAATTATTTCTCTCAGCTATCCAATGCTCTATGAGTCTAGCACAATAATAAATGAGCTTCATAAAACTCAATCATGTTTATACAACAACTATGACTCAACAATGGGAAGAAAACAGGGGCACGGTACGATTTTCTAATTGATGTTGCTATTTTCCTGCTACTGTAAAGATTATTGACAAATCGTCTTCAATAAATAAACACTTGGCTGCGTACATAAAATATTATATATTTGACTTCTTACTAACAGTCGTGAACTCTAATCGCACTTTGCTCCTAATACTGCACACTTAGCCTCTCTGTCTCTGTCTCTCTCTCTCTCAATATTTGTATTTCCAGAACTGTATTTTATGATTGTTGAGATACTTGATCGATCCCCTCTGATTAATCTGAATTCGATTTACTCACATCCACTTTGCAGAAATCTCCATAAGTTCTTGCTCTTTGCGTATGAGTATCTATCGTTGCAGGATTTATATATTTCTTAAATTTTATTTTCGTCGATGCGATTTGCATGTATTCGTTCACTGTATATCTGTACTAGTACACCTTCACGAATTTACGTAGTCTTATGCTTTCCACTGTTTGAGAACCTCACTGATTGACGACCCAACAGACACTGCAAGCATGGAATCGAAATCCCATAGTGCTCTTACAATTGCTTGCCCACTGCAGAACCCCTCTTTCAAAGCCATTACAAACGTGTGCATGTACGCTTAAACGTTTATGCCTTATTCCTCTTCTATCTACTCTGTGGACATGCCTATTTTTCACTTGCCAGCTTTTACAATCATTCCAACTTACCAACATGGTTTTTTATTACAGGTATGCGTACAGCTTAAAGCTCCAAGTAAGCTGTGACTTTAGCTCCTCATGCTATATAGTCAATATATGATCATAATATAACTACCTACCTACGTTGGTAAGTAGTCAAGGCTTGAGCTCGAGCACAGCCAGCAGCCTTTTGACGTGCCTCTACGTTACGGCTTTTCCATATACTCGTGTACACGCTTTAAACTCGCGTCTTTTGTACTTAAGGGAGACTTTACTTGACTCAAGAGCTCTTAGCAAGATCCGTGTATTAAACTGTGGTTGAAACCTTCTGGTCTGGTGTTAGCCATAATAAGCTCAAGCCTTTTTACTCCAATAAAAAAGGTTTTGTGTTTCAAAATTAATTAGATTAATTCAACTAACTTCTGTACACAGTACATGTTCATGAACATTATTATTTATTTTACAGCATCTTGGTATTCCTTCACAGTCTAGGGTTGGTATTTGTAGCAGTAGTAAAATAATTAAAATAGGCGAATTACAAACATCTGACGGTGGTCCACATTTTGTTAAAGAAATACCTACCCACATAACACTCTCAAAGACCGCTCTTTCTCATCTCTACGCCGAAAGCCCGTGTGGTATTACATGAGTAGCCTAGGTATCTATTTAAATTATATGAGGGTTTCACGACGTGTCTTTGAAGCTACCACAACCGCGTACATGCCCTCTAAGTATTTTATTATTCTATAGCCCTAAACCAGGGCCAAATTGAGAAGACTAATGATAAGTAAGCAATATACATGTACCTATATTATTCCAATTGTCCCCATTGGATCGCATGCAACCACGAGATCGGGGAAGACAGGACAGTTTTAATAAAAGCGATACTAGAACAAGATGCCGTAAAGAATATATGCGTAGGTGTAATGGAAAACGGCATGTATTTACAACACGGTCTATTTTGTTATGGTGATGTGGCGTGGCTGATTGCAATATGAATATTCATCAATAATAAATTACCAATAATTTAATGTCTACAAATGTGTATTCTATACATTATACTGAGCACTGAAGCAACTGAAGCTTATCATTCCCAAGCGTTGTCAATGTATATCCCTGCTCTCCATATAAAAGGAAATAGGATTATAGGATAGACATAAATATATCAAAATTTTCGTTAAATTATCCAATAATTGAGTTTGCAGAGTACCGTGTGTATTCATCGATTTGGTTGCTGGTTAAAGGTTACGTCTATGTGTTTTTGTAATTATTGTGGTGCTTGTCTGCTCTGAAGTAGCTGTACACAAAGAGGGGGATTACGCTTATTGTCACCTGTGGTTTATAGCTATCTATGGAGAGCATACTCATCATTTTTATGATATCGTACAACATGTATTTGTAGACGATACGTCGTACGCACGAGCTGCTCTGTTGGTCTGGGTGTTGATGCTGGAGTTGGAGTTGGAGTTGGAGTTGGTATTGGAGTTGGAGTTGGAGCTGAATTGAAAGACGACGAAGAGACTCAAACTGGGGAAACACAGTGTACATATGGAATAAGTTTTATTTTGTTTTATCAAATGTAATTATTGGTGTATACATAGCTTATTGCCTACAGGGATACGGTAGAAATATCATTATCCATACACCTATATATACATGCGTCAAAAGCGTTCGGTGAGTAGGCATNAGTTGGTATTGGAGTTGGAGTTGGAGCTGAATTGAAAGACGACGAAGAGACTCAAACTGGGGAAACACAGTGTACATATGGAATAAGTTTTATTTTGTTTTATCAAATGTAATTATTGATGTATACATAGCTTATTGCCTACAGGGATACGGTAGAAATATCATTATCCATACACCTATATATATACATGCGTCAAAAGCGTTCGGTGAGTAGGCATAATTCAAGTTCTCGTGCAGAGGAATTCAATTGAACGTTGACGGTTGAAAACTTTGATGGGAAGACATCGAAATATTATTGAGAATGGGTTTGTACTCATGCCTAACACTTCGACTAGATGCTCGTGTGCCACTTGGGTCAATAGCTGATTATTCACTTTGAACCCTTTGCTTACGTTCATAGTCAGTTAAATAAAGTAANACATCGAAATATTATTGAGAATGGGTTTGTACTCATGCCTAACACTTCGACTAGATGCTCGTGTGCCACTTGGGTCAATAGCTGATTATTCACTTTGAACCCTTTGCTTACGTTCATAGTCAGTTAAATAAAGTAAAATAAAAGTTAATACAAAGAACATAAATCAGCCACAATATGATTACACTTGAGGCCATATTGAATATGTTCTAGTTTAAATTCCAGTCTCCCTGTCTCGTCTCACCGATGTGATGCAATGCGTTGGTTAATTTTTCAGATGTTACCTTGCCAATTCCTCTGAGTATCTATGTCTCACGATCGCATCATTTCATGTCATCGACAAGTAGATGTGCGAGTGCTTAACCACACGTATGAACGCTGTTCAAAATATTCGCTACTTATGTAGCAGAGGCAGGAGTCTTGTCACTGCCATAATATATATATGTACGCAACGCAAATTCTCATTTTTGCATATCCGTATCAGTATTTTGATAGATATAGAGAAACAGAAGTACCATGCGAATTTAAATAGACCTGTGGCTCTCTTGATTTTCTCTTATGGATGAAGCTTTGTGTGTGGATTCCACCACTACAGGTGGGTATATTTTCGTATGGAATTATGGAATGAAAGTATGCACATCACACGAATAAAATAAATTAAATAAATTACCTAACCTAGCTTAAGATAAGGATTGCAGCAAGTCTGAACATGTACGAAGGAAAAAAGCACTGTCATTGCGAGCCACAAAGCACACGGTGACTTGATGGCTTGATGATCGACTTCGACTTTTATCTCTTCAAAGGACAATTTAGATGAGTGCAAGGGATAGAGTGTCCAACCATACATGATAGCCTTTTGCTTATACACACCAGTACAGCAAGTATGATGCATTCATGGATTTATTAGTAGTGTGGTGTTTAAGCCAACGTTTATTACGACAGGTTAGAATAACGCTTTACTTCTCTCCCTCTATACATACATAGGTACCTACATTCGCACAAGTTTTTCATGTTGAGACTGACATGATCTAGAAAATTAGTTTTTCTGAACATTGTCACTTGTGTCGTGTGTCTCGCATTTCGGTAGTGTGAGATGCCATCATTTGACATGGAGTAATATTTGGGATTTCGCAGTACTTTTCCCGGAACTAGTTGTTTTCAAATCGCACTTTCATCTCACTCGTACACCATCTGTAATTCAATTCCTAGAACCCTTTTCCAAATCGCAAATTTGCAATTTATAAATCCAGCTTTTTGCGGTGGTAAACGAAATTGCGCATTATGGAATCTATCGTTAAGGTTTACTTTAATTGAGCTTGGTAAGTGAACTCGAATTGAAACTCGGATGGTGTTGGTGTTGGTGTTGGTACAGGCCTACATTAATCTGATACATTGACACTAATGTATGACTTGAGCTTAATGATAGATTGATGATTAAACATCCCCACGAACGATAAATGGCGCACCTATAGTAAGTAACTTGGCTTCGCTTCGTTTGTCCTAATCGTTCAACATTCAAGCACGGTCACAGATATAAAGATATGGATAAGTTGGGGGTTTCTTTGCATAAAATTGGAATTTACTTGAAATTACTCTTTATATTTCCCTTGTAGGATATGGTAGAGCAGTGTATTATGTTGTATGTAGAATATGTATAACGCAGCACAGTTTATTGAATATTCGATTATACAGTAATTATTAATTCCCAGCAAAAATATTTGTGCTGGAACTGTCTGTACCAGCTCATATTTATGCTTGACTTGTTCCGCTGATTGCTCAATGGTTCAGTTTTTAACCTCAATGCTGAGTTTAAAAACTACCAGGCCAATCAAATCGGTTGTCCAAATCTTGACTGACTCAATTTCATGAGATTTTTATTGCTTCTAAATAAGATAATTGCACGCGTGTAAACATATCACACCGATGCGATGCGATGACGATGCGATGCAACAGATTTACTTCCAATACCTATAATACATATATATATGAACAAGCATTGAAATTTGAGACAAATAAAGCAAAAAATACAATAAAAAGTAGCGCAATTTTTTTCTATAGCTGACACTTGAAAAGTTAGTATAGCATTTGGTTATTTGAAAATCTGACAGGTATTTGAGTTGGCATAAACTGTTTAATGACTCACGAGTTGAGAGGAAATACACGCTTTACATAAATGCTCAAAAATACCTTGCAGCTCCTTCTATAATATCTCATAAGTATATAAAAAGTCCATTTTTTTTCTCTTGCTCACCTCAGCTCTGAAGCTGTAATATATTGAATTTCACGTCTCATAAAAACGTGGAGGCTCGTGTTCTGTGCCTACCGAGAATCACGCGTTTTGATACATAAAACGCACTTTTATACCTTCTCTTCTCATACTCAGTCTTTCATAAAAGTTCAGGAGGAAAGAATAAACGTCGTAGGTAACTCTCTCGCCTCGTGCTCTCCCTTTTGATTCCCTATGTAATCAGCAAGTAAGTACTCCCAAGTTTACGGAATGAGAGGTGCACGTTTCCACCTCATCGAAATAGTTAGCTAGCATGATAATCTCGGGTAAATTTAAGTATCTATTTCGTTTAAACTTGACTGGGCGTGGGTGCCTTTCTCCTCAAAGAGCGTAACTTCCAAGTCCCAATAATAAATACCGCACCAATTTGTAAAATGCAACTTTTACACTTTCAAGTACAGAAAAAAAGCAAAAATTTAACATTTTTGCCCTCCTAAGTTTAACACGGTCTGCAACTGCAAGTCTGCAACCACCGCACCATATTCTATAGAAAATAATAATAATTACAACAAAGCCCAAGGAATTTTTAATGCGTTGTCAATAGGTAAAAAGGAAAATTAACAGGAATACTGTAGTTGTTTTGAGAATTTGTGCAACAACTTACTGTGAGCAACAAACTTTTATCAGTGAGCATGTTTTCGATATTATGGGCATTAGGATGGTTTATTGCCCCACATCAATATTTTCCAGTGAATATTATATATTGTTAATACATTATGATTTGCTGCATTTTACAATGACCTATAGGATTTGAAAATTATCTCTGAATCCATTCATAAGTGCATAAAAACACTATTGTCATACACACACTTTAAATTTTATGTACCTATGCATGTTCCTCCATTTCCATTTACGAACTGCATACAGCGTAGACGATTAGTGAGTTCAGAAGTGCAAAGTGCATCTTGCATTAAAAATCTTTATTGTGTACCTGGCGTATCTATATATGCAATCTGTTGTAAACAGTAGTATCCATTCAGTGTACTTGCAACTTGGATTTATAATTATATGTAGCTATAGAAGATAGAATACCTATACGTATACAGTGTGTTCCACGTTTATGTATAATTATATGTCGCACTTCAGGACCACATTAGCCCAGAGGTCCTAGTGTCTTCGCTTCCTTTGTGGAAAATGTCTTAAGAAATTGTATCGATGCATTGTATGATTAGGCAACAAGAGTAATAATTGCTTCAGTTTGGTTTACGCTGACAATGGCACCTAGGTTTCGATTTAGACTGTAGCAACTATTATTATGACTAGCTACCTAATAATCGTATCTCATGCACATCATGTAAATCATGTTCTAGTTTTGAACGCAGATACCTACGTAAGTATTACAATAATTATATTTTTAAAGCTCAACTTCGGCACTCTTGAAAATATAATGCAATCCCATCCAATTCATTGTATATTTCTGTGATTAACAATATCAGCTTTTCGCAAACGAGTGCAAGCATAGATGTTTTATTTACATTGCTATTCATTCCAACAAAAAATGCTTATTTCACATTGATAATACCTGACGTTATAATATTGAGTGTTTCCAAGTATAACAGGTAATAGGTACTGACAATTACATATTAGATCATTAACAGATTTCATATCGATGCAATTAATTTGCAGTGCTCATTGGTTTAACGAATTAGCCCACTTGAATTTGTGCTGGACTACGTGATAGTCAGTACGAGTGATTGTGGTTTTATAAAAAAAATGCATGGTTTAAGCATCCAGGAAGCATGATGATGATTTTCCAGTAACATGACCTAGTCTTGGCTAAAGTATCACGATTTCTACCCTGTTGACTAGCAAAATAAAGCTGTTGTTGCTGTTTACATGATCAGTCCCAAACCATTAGAAAACAGATGAAAATAAAAGTGTTGTTGGAACCAAAGATTCGACAAGAAAATAAAACTCATGCTTGGGTCCACGACGTATAATGATGCAAATACGATACACGAATTCGCTCGACTCCAGCTTCTGTAGATCCATATATATACATAAGGCCAAAGTGGGTCAGACGTGTTGTTTTAGCAAGCTCAAATCAAGTCAGTCCGATAATAATCCGATTTAGCATCAGAAATCTCAAATCTCCACCACTAAATGACGACTAATTCAATGTAGCGTAAATCTTCTCGTGTTCATGTAATGAACATAACCTAAATTACGAGCACAAGTTTCTTCCAACGATCTAACTGACCAGCTACTACATCACGATTACAACTCAAGACTCCCCTTGATTAAAATATTTCCCTGAAATACGTCCACAGCAGCGCTTATAACTTACGTTCAAATTACTCGTAATGTAATTACAATAATCTGATCATTAGAATTACCAATGTTTCAGGGTTCACAAGGAAATAATTATACTTGGATACAAGCAGACATGCATATATTTTTTGTAGCTGTACTAGTCGAGAAAGATAATCTGAGAAATTTCGTAATGGGTACACTCAATCGTAGAGCATGACATTACTTATGGTCAAAGTGCGTATTTATGCTGTTGCATGTGTTGAGGTAGCTCTAGTGATCTGTCATGGTAGACTAATCTGAAGGTCATTTCCACCAGATTAAGCTAGTGAGCAAACGATTTAACCTTTCCATGTTTCGTAGGTGTGAATTACTGGCGATTCCTTCTTGATAACATTTAATAATGACTTGCACATAAACATACATAACTTTTAGTTCGAGAGCCAAGTAATCTTGGTTTCGTCGACGTCGACTGTAATGCAAAAGTACATCTGATTGCATGCTAGATATCGATATATGATTTGCATGAGACCCAAAACATTATGTACCTATTTATATATATAACCTTTGATGGTGGTGCTAGTTACTAGTTCAAATGTAGAACACAGTCTCATTGGTGGCCAATTAGCTCCAAAATTAGCGCAATACACTTGCATTTTCTAAAATTTTCACTTTGAGAAAAAAGATTCAAAACGCTGAAAATGAGGAAAAGAAATAGAATCCCGCCATTTATACATTGGCGCTTAAAACTCTTTTTGAAGAAAAGATTCATTCGTTTGAATCTGTCTTTGGAATTTTTGTGAAATGTATGAGTGACTGGTATGATAGTTCATGCATGAGGTTTTAAGTGAATCTAATGTTGTGTTAAAGAAACAAGCGATGGACAAATGCAAAGATGTGTTTGATAGTGAAGATGATGTGTTAATACTTAAGTTGAAAAGATTGATGAGGATGACGGTGCTAAAGAGTTTCCGAAGCGGCCGTAGGCATGATGCCATAAATTAGCTTAAAGTCTGTTAAACCCATGAAGAACCCCATAAGACAAAGGCAAAGGAGGAACCTCACTCATTCCCTATCCTTCACTTATATTACTAACGTGGAGGTAGAACCTAAGTAGGCATATCTGTATAGGAAGGTAATCTTGAACGAATACACCTACTCCATGTCTAGTCACTACTGAACATTTATCACAAATGTGCCTACATCTAGATGCAACTTATACAGGATTCCTTTAAATTGGCACAATTTTTGCTACAGTAATATAATCACTGCATATGCATTTAATGACCTTTAGTACGCACATTAGTGTGTACATTAGTAGTCTTCGCAGTGCACAGAAGCAACAGCAACGTCTTTCGATGTATGTACGTCCATTCTAGATTGCTCTGCATGCAAAAATCGTGTACTGGATATCAGCATCAGCTCATAAATGAAAAGAACAACAAAGAAAAAGGAAATGTCCAAAAATATGTGTTTTAGAGCCGATACAGGTTCTGGGATGGAAACGGAAGGCAGGTGAACCGTTAGTAAGTAAGTTACTTGAATTAAAAAAATGAAAATGACATACACCTACCCTGGTGTGTACGTGGAAATAATTGTAGTTTCCAAGTAAAAAAATGCGACTGTAAGTTCCCTACTTCAAGTTTCATTATATGTAGGTAAACCCAACTGCAGTGGAAGTGGAGGAACAGCCAAGAGTCTTGTATCTAGAGTAGAAGCTGTACATATGCATGTAAACAGTGAGTAGTGGGAGTGCATATTTGGTGCACGGTGCACGTGTTGATTGGGGATGGATGAGATACTATGTCGAGGTATACATTGGTACACAGGTAGGTACATATATCAGTATGGATGAAACGGAGAAAATGGAATGAGTTCGTAGTCGTAGTTAGAACTTCGTTCGTATTCTCTGCCATATATATCGGCTATTATTTCCTTCCTATAGGATGAGAATAAGGACTCCCTGCCTGACCATCCATTTCCGCTATCAATTCTATACGTTGCTTTGAAGGTACAACAGAACACAACCGATCCTGAGAGACTGGTTCTATAGCTGTAATGTAAGTTTTAAGTTGAGTCAAGTTGAACAGTGGGATAGGGAGACAGAAAGAGAGAGAAGTGCGCGGTGCACTGTCTGGGCTTGTAAGTACACAGGTACATACATATCTATTGGTGTCTTAGCTTCTGGTTCAACATGAGCTCGCTCATTTGTTCATTATGAGAATTGAGTTTGATACAGACGGGTGGAAGCAGAAATAAACTACTAGTACGTGTATCAATCGTAAGTAGTCGAAGTAGATATTGTTGTAGAATGAATTGGTAGGGTCGGTCGGTGTGACACCCTAAGAATTAGCATTTTCCCACACCTGCAATGTTCCGACCACCTTCCTGTTCATCCAGAAACTCAGGTGTTTTTCTAATCAACCAACGAACCGAGGCATAGAAAGAAGTGATGATCGACTCTCATCAATATGCAACACAGGCAGACTTCCATGGGAAACAGCAACAAACAGAGTCTCGCATTCACCCGTTCACTCGCCACTTACTTGTATTATTTCCAACTAGTGAACAACCATGTTTAACTAATGGACGGTCTTCTCTGATCATAGCTTTACATGTATAGAATTTGCACTTCCAGTGGCACTAGTCTGCATAATGACAATCTAATACTTGCCTACTTACCTGTGAATGTCAAGATCCGACACTCGACACTTACTAACACTGACTGCAAGAAGGGTATTTCAAATTAATATGGACAGTCTTATCTTGTGACTGCGATCTAATAATTTGATAATGATGATCATCCAAGGAATTATTCCTGCATCTCAGTCGAATAAAACCAGCTTGAATTAATGAATTTAATTAATTTTCATTGCCACTGCCACTGCCACTGCCACTGAAATGCCATGCCATGCCAACACCTCAGCTGCAGCCACATCATACCAGACGGTGTACTAGTGTTTAATTCTCCTTTAGCAAAAGTCCTACTCATACCAACCGAATAAAAGGCAAAGTAGCTACCTACGTAGTCGCACTTGCATTTATAAATAGATAGGTTAAAATTTAGTGTTTCAGTGCACTCTATTGCATGGAAGTGCCATTACACCCTAACTATTCCATACTTTTCTACCATCGTAACATTGTGTGACATTCTGTTGAGCACATCCATTCAGGAAATCTTAATTTGAGCAATTATAAATGTATTTTGTTTACCTATATTCCGTTTTTCAATCTTGTACCACATCAATGTCAAAATGAGAAAGTTAGAATGTACCTATTTAACCTGCAAATAATTACCTACCTACATATTCCATTATACCGATAAATGCGTGGTACGATAACGGCCAGAGAATCGGTTGAAAATTGCCGTTTTCAATATTAATTAGGATTAAATGTAGGCGCAGTTAAAAAGAACGGCTGCATGATCATACGTTCTAGTGCTTAATTACATGAAGGATGAGTGGAAGACAGGAACTAAATTAATTTATTGCACAAAAAGTTATAAAACGTGACTTAAAAGCATCCTTGTATAGAGGGTACTTTTTACTCACAATGACCCCGGATATTTATAATTAATAGTATTTAAAATGAAATGATGCTCGTTTCAAGTAGTAATAAACCACGTATATGTATGTGCCTATATGCAGTTGCTTCAATTCATGCTAAAACTACATAGCAATAATAATAATAATATTTTATTTATCCTTCATGTGTATAGAACTATAAACCAAAATAAACTAACGAACTAACGAGCAACGGCATCATCGCTCAAGAATCCTAAACCTTTCAACTTATTCCGATGGACCCCGAGACTCCAAAACAAACCAAATCATAGTATCTACAGCTAGTGTACCGTAAAAGCACTAGTAGGTGATTCCTAGAATTTTAAAGGTGGTAGAAAAACTGTAATCTACCTACCTACCTACCTACCTACCTACCTATATAGTATTGTATGCAAGTCATGTGGAATATATAGAACTAGATACGAGGGAATAAATGGAGAAATTATAGTAATTATTACAGAACTGAGGTTTTACCGTCAGCTTTTCTTCATTTTTGATTACTATAGGCCACGGAATGTTCATGTGCTAAAACGAACGGTCTAGATAATTAAATATTATTGACCAGAATTAATAATAATACCTTCCTATATCTATATAATGAACTAACTACAGACGGAGAATATTAGTAATTAGAGATTTTACGGTACATATCTATGATCCATCGAACTGCTACAACTAAATCCTTCATAGTAAAGTTTGACACTGGTAAAATAAACGTGGCATAAAATTCTAATGAGTACGTTGGTTACTATTCTTCGTAGTACTATCGATACGCAGGCTTTATGCAAATAAAAAACATCAATTCCATCAGACGCTAGACAATATCACGCGCAGTGTTAAGTACTGCTATATAAACGGGGTTCGCTTCATGCTCATAGAATAGTTCGATTGAAAGAATTGACATTCATTCTTTTGTATACAGAAGCTACATCTTAAGTCGGAAGTAAGAAACTTTTTTTAAATTCTAGCACTTGTTTTATTTGTGTTACAGGGATATTTTCGTCTTCTTGATTATCAACTATAAAAATACATAGAAACGAAATAAAACTAGATTCTTAAATGAATGTAACTAATGGATTAAAAACCAATCAAGCAATTTATTCCATGGTCCACGAAGGCTATGCTAATAAACCTATTAGTAGGTATCACATACATATGCAGGCAAATAGACAGCTCTAATTCTGAAGAAGTCATAAAACGTCTCTACGTAGATAGTATCACAGAGTATGTAATATGGAAAATCAAGTACCTATTGAAGTCTTATATACATGAAGCGTAACAACCGCAAGGAAGACTAATGGTAAATGAAGCGGCACCTGTAGCTTGAAATGAAAGCATTTGAACGACAGTTGGACTCACAATCAGAAATCGAGGAGGGCTAAATTCATTGGGTCTTTTGGCGGCTAATTGGCTATTGATTCATTGAACAAATTTGAATAGGGAAGTAATAAGAGGCCCAAAAGGAGCAATTAAAGCTTAATTGATCCTCGTTGAAAAGGAATAATGAGCCAGGGATGGATGCAGCTTTCCAAGTTTTGTATTTACAGCATGAACAGGATGGTTGCTGTGACTGTTGTGTTGTTGGATGAGGTGTCATAGTGTCGTGGTGAGAAGGATCTATAGCTACATTCTACATTACGTAGGATTATGGACCTGGACCAGGACCACATTGTGATAGGAAGACGTGGAAAACACCACACATACCTACATGTACAGCGGGCATTCTTATATGTAGGTAGCTATGTATGTACATGTAGGGAAAGGTTTGTTAGTTCGCTTGTAGAAGGAACAGGTAAGAGGAGCAGAAACGAAGCTGGAGTGTTAGATCATCTTGGCGTGGAGAGTTAATGGAGGTGAGGACTGGCCACCAGCGGATACAGAGATCCTATCGCCTGTACATCTTCTTGTAATGGAACCTACGTGTCTCTCCTCACCCCATGAATTATGACCCAAAGGACCAGCGACCAGCTTCATCGGTATTCCACCTGCCTTTTCCCAAACGTTTTTTCTCCGGCTCTTTAATATACAAGAGTCAGTCAGTTAGTCGAATTCGAATTCAATACTATTTTCCAAGCTAAAAATACAGATCTTCACCCGTCCTACTATATCTTTGTTGTCAAGAGTGCTCCGCACACCTTTACATCTGCACAGTGTACAGTGTACACTGTACCGTACATAGAAATAGGGAGACTTTTTTCTATCATTTTCCCATACCACGTTCTGCTCTTACTCCGGCTTTGCTTGGCGAACGTCGAGCAAAAGCCTTGCCTTGTCAGTTTTACGTATCTGCGACTCATCCCACCACCTTTTCCCTTCTTTCATCCTGAGAGCTTTGAGAATCAACATTTCACTTGTTTTACTACTTTGCATACCCAACTCTACCTTACCTTACCTTGCCTTGTTTGAAAAAACTCCGGGCAAAATACAGTATTAGGGAAGAGAACACAACGGTTTCGTCTTTAGTATCTACTCGGTGTGTTGCATATACATATGTACACTCAGGCTTATACAGTACCTACCTTCGTGTACCTAAGTGTCGTATTTAAGTCAAATGTCTACATGCTAGTTAGCGTTAACCCTTTATCGCCTCAGCATATCGTTGAACAAACAACAATTAAAGCTGTGTACATGCCTATCAAGTGGTGTTCTGAAAGAAAAAGGCTAGCATCGCACGGCCTACAGAAACAAAATCGGAACCAAAGAAACTCACAAGCTCTCAAGGTATCGGATTCAGGTCCCTTCTTTGAGAAAAAGGGGAAGACGGAGTGTGCATTAAACTACGGTAGATTATTATGACGATCTAAGCTAACATTTTCCAAAAAGTCTTGAAATTCGAATGCAATTTCCAATCTACATGAATGATTTTGGCTTATAGCTTTAGCTCAGGGCGATTTGCATTAACTGAGAATGCAAAGCACTAGGGAGTATAAAAACCTTGTATGACTTTGGTTGAACCTACTATCTAGTGGATCTGTACAATAGTACAATGCGAAGGAAGTTGAATTGTGTGCTCTTATATACCTACATAGATAGGTATGACAAACATACACGTATATACCTACCTAGGTCTTCTGCTCCATTATGATAAAACAATCTGTTGATGTTATGAATGATGTGAGCATGTGTGGAATGATGTGGATAGAAATATTACAGCTGAAGCTGTTGCTGTTATAGATGAAGATAAAATCTCATCGAAAAATAACTGACGAAACGAGTTTGCTTAAATCAAGTTTAATTTAATAAATTTGTTATTTGAACAAGTTTCTTATTACAGTTATTAAGAATCTGCTATGAAGCTCTGGAAAGGAATTCAGAGGTGGTTTACATTTTACAAGCTTTGCTCATGTTTAATGACTTACGAATTCGATACTCCGTTAAAAGGAACGGATGTAGGTACTCTCTCCTACGGTGAGGAAACTTCATCCATTCCGTCCACAAACTAAATTCAAATATATTTCGTAGGCTAATATAATTACTTGGAGCAATACACGTTGAAACTTGAAACTATCACTAAATTTTCGGTGTAAGGATTTGTAATATAATTTTATATATTTACATGCATACAATCAATCGTGCATTTAAGTAATGGAGTACAAGTCGAAGTACCTAAATAATTTGCTAATATTAAATTAAATTCCTTAAAATTTAAAATGCCATAATGAATATCCAGTATTAAAGTTTCAGATAGTTCGATCGGATCCCAATGGAGAAACCGTAGCCATATCGCCGAAGCCGAAGCCGAAGCCGATACCGATGCTGATGCCGATCCCAGTCCGGTCCTATGGAGCATTTTTATTTCTACCTTCACCCTTTGTTTTTATCCCGTTTGTAATCATATATGAGATAACATGGGACTTACTATATTGTCTTTAGCCTCTAGATAGAAAGCCAAGTCAAAGGATGACGATAATAGCTGCAAGAGCCCCAGCTATACATAGGTACATATACAGACAAAACCTTTCTTAAAGTCAAAGTGGGAACCTAATTTATATTTAATTTTCAATAAGTCTAGTGTGATACAATCAGTACAGTTGAGAAAACGACTTGGAAATTTCGAGTGAATCGATGCACGTCTGTAATTAAGCAAATTTCATGACTCATGAAGCATTGAAAGCAATTAGATCGGTCCACCTTCGACCTCTCCAATCCACATTCTTCGCAGCAGGAATTTCCTCTACAAAGTTAAAACTTACTTATGTAATTTTAGCCATGCAGTATCTGTATTAAACTTGATACTTGACTGACGAAACTTCGTAGTGGTGGTAGTTCGTGGACGTTGGTCATTCATTCTACATGGTCTAATCGTAGTCGTGAATTTCGATTCCATGGCCATAGCAAACAAAACATTGAGAACTAAACAGGAACAGTGCATTCGAAATCAAAATATTGTTTGTAGGTACTTGTATTCTGCTAATATTTCTTTTTCCAGAATTGATCCTTACATGAATTCATCATACAGTTTCAGTATTGTCTGTTAGTAATCGTCTCCGTGCTAATGAGATTTTCATTCGCAGAGTTTGACTGTAGAGTGAACTGTCTATGGAGTTTAAAATTTTTTGACAGCACTACACACACTTTCTGAAATCAAATCACATGATCATATATGTATTCACTTTGCATAAGATAAGACGACATGAACGAACGGGGAGCAGTACGAAAAAACTTTCCCGTAGTGATCCAAGCATCCCCCCACCATTCAAGGCATTTGATTCCGCTCGCAGTCAAGTCTTGCCTTGGCAGACACACGTTGATGATCCACCAAGTAGCTTACGGAAGGTACCTATCTTGTACGGCACGGCAAGTCAAGACTACCGATAAAACACTTCACTCACACAATTCCAGCATCTTTTTCTGCTGCTGCTTTGAAATGCAAGTAATGTCGATGTAGATGTTGATGGCGATGGCCAACAATCCTTCCTTGAATCCATAATGTAGCAAAGTACGGGCCGACGAAAAGAGCCGATAGTGACCTGCTTCCTTACTCCTGCTACTGCTTTATTGACCACACCTACCTCCCTTCTACATGTACAGATAGGTATGTAGAAATCAGCTGCAGCTCCATCATTCATCCATTTTACTTGGGAGTTAAAAGTCCAAAATCATTTTATTCATCGCTACTCTCAAGTCCTCATTAGATAACGTCTTAAATACTGAATTATACATGTAGATATGTTTACCACGTCTATAATTATACCTTGTACGTTCCGTCTCTCTGTCACTGTCTCCGTCTCTTACTTTATTACTAGTATGTACTATAGTTAGGCTCGGTGCAGCGGCGTAGTTCCTTACCCATACCGTTTGCGCTGATGCGATTGCGGGGTTTAAAGGAACATGGAGGTATTTTACGTAGGTAAGTAGGTAGATAAGTATATGTTAACATGTTAACTACATGTTAACCATGCGTCACTCCAAACCCTTACAGTGGGAAATACGAAAGGAGCTTTAGTCAGACTAATAACTATCTAAATATCAGTTTACACAAAGCAAATTAACTTACTGCATGTGCACTGCTCCAGCATTTGTCATGTGTGATATGAGTCAGTTTGAAATTAGGTACTTTTTCCAAACTGTCTGTCTTTTATGTGTTACATCTTTGAAGCAATCAGGTTTACAAAATACAACTAACTATCGTTATTGTCCGATTTCGATTTCGATGTAGTATGTAAATGTAGTTGGTATTTATTTTTGCTTAGTAATTTCTCCATTTTCTAAATTAAACTTGAAGCAAATCCAAATCCAATTAGAAAACCAAAACAAATAAACCAACAGGAATATTCTTAGTCGGATCCATGTAATATCAATTCACTTTCTCTCCGTTGTGCACTTTGCAATTTGACTTTGAATTGAGCAAAATTCGTTAAAATCTTCAACACCCTCCCTCCACTCTGTTGGAAATATAATGAGTGTGGTTTGTGGAATTAACGTGGGATTAGTAATTTTCTAGGTAATAATCACGACCCCAAGGTTATTCGTATTATTGTTATTATGTATTAGGGATGCTGCTGATTGGTTAGAAGATAAAAATACAAACACTAGAACACAGCTTGGAGCCTGTGAGTCTCACACTACATACTATTAGGTAGACTGTGCTGTATCCTAAGTCCATGGGATGTTAGTGTTCAAGTTTGCTGCCGTCGATCTGGGTGAGACCTTTACAAACATCTTGGTGTATGACCAAAATTGAAATAATAATGAAAAAAAATTATCTGTGCAATATAATATACGTAATTCGTTTGTTGAGTTTGTTTTGATTTTTGTTTGAAAGAATTTAAATTCTTTGTGTTGAAATTTAAATGGTATTTCTAAAACTGTGGGTATTGTAATGACATGATTGTGATTGTGATCCATGTTATATTTATCGGCTTCTGTGTATTGTAATGCGTCATTAATTTTTTTTGCAAAGAAAAGACAAATACTCCAACATGCCTGTTTATTTTATTAAGTCGGACTAAATGCCAAAAATAAATGAATAGCCATTAAATTGTTCACAATTCAAGTTAAATACAAAGGATAAACTAGACAAAGGCTGTAGTGAGCAATTTAATTACGATGATGATACTTTCAATTGGTTTTGGAGACTTCTCAGAAATCTTTGTTGTATTTACATTTCAAATTCGTTGAATTCATAGAATACTCTTCTGTGTCTATGTATAGCCTTACAAGCAAACACAAAAGCTGTATTGGCCAACTGCTAGTAAAAGGCAAGTAGTCTTTAGTCAATTTCAATATGAACCAATTAGGCATTAAATGTAGAATCGACGTCTCCAGTCGGAATATTATATTATACCCTATTTTTGAATGTGTCGGAATGTAGTGGAAATACGAATGAGAACACGACTGCGAATACGAATACGAATACAAATGCAAGTATGGTTGCTCGGAACGATTATACTTACTCAAAAAGAAAACATCTATTACCGATATTAAAATGTAATTGGCTTTGTTAAAACTATTGCATACATTACTCATACATGACTGTGCTTATTGTTCGTATGGGCATTGCACGAGGCCTATTAGAACGTCTGTCATTGAATCTATTCTACAGAAAATTATTATTTTCCATTCAATCATTGATTTCCTTGTTCTGCGCTGTGCTGCAAATTCAATTAACTTGTACATTCTACTTACTTCGGTCTGACATGACACACATATACATAATACCGCAAATAACAAGCAAAACACCCTTTAATACATTTATATTGAAACGTAGGTAGTTTTCGTGGTTTGATAATAATCGCATAAAAGCATGAATATGCAATTCAGAATTTTAAATACAAGCATTCAAAGTACTTTATGACTTATGACTAGTAGCTAGCCGTAAAATGAAATCAAGTCAGTCATGAAGGACTACGAGGACTATGCTGGATTGAAAGTAAAAATCAAATCTTGCCATCATCATCATCATCATCATCATCATATTCAACATGCTGTGAATGTCGAGTGTACGTCGAAGGCATTGCGTGTTATAAATACTTGTAATATAATTGCATTCACTTCCAGTCCAAGTCCAGTGCGGTGCGGTGGGTTCAACCAAATCAGAAGTATACCTGCATAAAGATACATGGATACTTCCATATTACGACGTAAACGTTATGTTTTCTCTCTGAAAAGACAAAAAACCCTCCCCGAATCATTTGATATCATCCCTTCTTCAGTTCTTAGACCTCCCCAAACTTTCCATGGAATAATAATCGTACATCGTATACCTACGCAGCATCAGTTATCAGCTCGTCAGCTCAGCCGGGAGCACATACCTTCAGTACCCTGTTCTATACACTGGAAGGATTATAAAAATGCTGTTATTGGTTGCCGTTGGTGGAACGTGTTCTACTCCCGACCCAAAAGTATTCATCATTTATGATGATTAGTTGTAACTGAATGGTAGGAGACAGACGGATGTCCTGCATCTTGATGAATTTATCCCAAACATTAAACTTGTGCATCATGTCAATATCACGTTGTCTCCCAAAGGAAAGTTAATAAAATTGACGCTAGCTTCATTCATCATATTTTCTTTAAACCATACTACAACTTCAAACACGTAGGGAATGCAGGATATCTAGCACTATAAATATCAACCATTTTGACTCCAAGTTAAAAGGCAGCTGATACCCTTCGATTCCTTACCCCGATGCAGCAATATCGATGTATCGAAGCACCTTTTCACACGGAGAATTGCTTTTATACATTGGTGGCGTTTACTATCTTTAGTACAAAGTTATGTACCCCATGTATTTAGTGACGTCCGCAGAGTAAAAGGGGTATTCCAAAATGAAATAAAAAATTTGAGGAAGTTGAAATAATTGAAATTCGATTACAATTATTATATCAAACAGAATGTCCCTTAATCCTCAAGGAAAGGGAACGCACATAGTTGAAAGGTTATTCTGTGACTGGGTGGAAGTTCCTATGAAATATTCTATGCATATAAAGACGAAGCGATCGCAATAAACTCAAACATCTTCATGTTGACAGGTTTTAAGTCTGCCTCACCCTTATTTCTTTCCTTCACTTGAATAATATTACATGTTGGGAAAGCCTTCGGAAAGTACATTGAAACTGACGAGTAACGCAGTCTGCCCTCATCGACGAAACGCCAACCTGTAGGATATTAACGGACCTGTAGCTGTAGCATGTGCATGTAAGGTATTAATGTAAACGAAAATATTTACTTATGCTCATCAGCACACTTGGAAGTTTAAGAGCTATGTTGTGCCGGCATCCTCTACTTATAAAAGAATTACAAAGAAGTGATGCTCCAGTACAAACATACTTCAGCTGGCACCTACGAATGCTATTTTTACTCCATAATAAAGCACTTGTCTATTCTAATTTATGCACTCGTGAACGTTTTCATTCACACCGAAGGTTGTTGATGTCGTTTACACACACGCTATGGCTTTATCTTGGCGACTGTACTGTGAGTTTTTGCAAATTTTGATAATCTGGATACACGATTTTAAATGTAACGTTAAAAATTAAGTGCTATGTGGAAGCTTGCAATGATTAATATTGCTGCAGTTTCTAATTATAAACCAATGAAAGGACGTAATACGTCTCTATTATATTGGCATACTAAATAATAACCTAAACGCATGCTTTTATTATAAATTTGCAGGCACCTACATAAATTGCAGTGGTTTTCTACCCATTGTATTTTTCATTGACTGTTTTTGAGCTAAAACATCATTGATTGATGAACCATTTTTTGTAAAATTCAGCTACAAAACAAACTTATCGTTGGATCAATCAGTCAATTTGGTAAAAATCCAACGGCAATCACTGAGCTTAGGAAAAATTGACTCTTATTAGGCGACGTTATGCAAGAAATTCAGGGTAACCTTGTCATTTGGTTTACGCGCAATAATCTTCGATGGTTTCATTTGAAAATCTGAGTAATTAAAACATGTGG